>SJYT01071767.1:426197-510800 GCA_006410635.1 Cephalophus harveyi
AAAAAAAAAAAAAAAAAAAAAAGAACCAGAATGTTGCAGATCATGTTTAGTATAGAAGGTTCTTGAACTTTCACTGGTGCTGTGGCTCTTGGCTTTGCTGACAATGAAGAGTTCTACAGTTTGTTTTTTTAAAAAACAAACAATTTAAAACTATGGCACTTCAACTAAAACGGATCCAAAACACTTCTCATGCCAGCTGACCCCTGCTCCCCTTTCCACAGCTAAGAATGGCAGTAGGATGCTATGTCACTATATACAAAAACAAGACAACCCGGAGCTAAATGGATGCCCACTGCGGTGTTCACAGGTCCAGCCCCACAGTGCACGCCCTGAACTATGCCCCCTCCGGAAGGCATCGCCCCCACAGCCTCCACACCAAGCAAGGAGCTTGACGTCAAGAACGTGACTTGGTTGCTTTGTTCTTTGTACAAACTATAGATATGTACAGTTGAAAACTCGGAATTTCTAGCCAATGACCATAGGATTAACACACCACCTTACAGATTTTTTTAAAAAGTGCCAGAAACATCTTTAAGCCTTGTCACACCAACAGCAAAGTGCACAGAGTGAGAAGATGAGAGACTTTTTGTTTTAAAAAGGATTGGAAATATGCACAACTTTGGTACAGTTTCCGGGTGCTCCAGACACCCATGGCCATTTCCTGTAAACCACTGACAATTGCTAGAGCACTTGGAGAGACTACGATTGATCATGATCCAGTCGGGTAGTTAAACCTAATGAGGGCAACAGACACGTCTTGGACGAGAGGTGTGCCAATCGCAGCGCTCCCTGCTCTAAGGTATTCACAAGGAGACAGATCAACAGCTTTTTAAATTTCTCCTCCTCCTCCTCCCCTTCTTCCTTCTTCTCCTCTTTGTCTTCCTCTTCCACTTTTTTCCAGGCAACTTTATCAGGGCTTTTGGCGCCATCAACTTCCATTTAGACCTAGTCTGCGACATCCTTCTCACACTTCTCCTTCAGCTTTGCTGCCTTGTTGATGTATGGCTGCTTCTCCCTGTCACTTAAGTTATTCCACGTCTCGCCTAGCTTCCTTGCCACATCTCCAATAGAGATGCCAGGGTTTATAGACTTGATCTTGGGGCAGAATTCAGAGCAGACTAGGAAAAATCCAGATGGTGGTCTCTTGGAGGCATTAGGCTCCCTCTTCTTCTTGCCTCCCTTAGCTGGTCCGTAATCCTTCATTTACCAATCATAGGGCATTTTATCCGCCTCTGCCATTTCATTGAATTTAGACTTCTCTTTCCCAGACACAGTCTTCCACCTCTCAGAGCATTTCTGGAAAATTCAGCAAAATTGACAGGGACCTCTGGGTTTTTCTTATGTTCCTCTCTGCACGTCTGCACAGAGAAGCCATAAGCAGTCATCTTGCCCTTAGATCTCTTGGGATCACCTTTAGCCATCTTGACTGTATTGTTTGCTAGTCTGGGCAGCATGGGGCCCTAGATACTGTTTTAAACACTTGCAATACCTTGTTTAATTCTCACAACACCTCTAAGAGATAGGTTCAGAAATGTTAAAAAAAACTTGCCAAAGTCACACAGTTAGTGAATGGCAGAACCAGGATTTGGACTCAGGTAGTAGAACTCCAGGGAGAAGGCAATGGCACCCCACTCCAGTACTCTTGCCTGGAAAATCCCATGGACGGAGGAGCCTGGTGGGCTGCAGTCCATGGGGTCGCTAAGAGTCAGACACGGCTGAGCGACTTAACTTTCACTTTTCACTTTCATGCTTTGGAGAAGGAAATGGCAACCCACTCCAGTGTTCTTGCCTGGAGAATCCCAGGGATGGGGGAGCCTGGTGGGCTGCCGTCTATGGGGTTGCACAGAGTCGGACACGACTGAAGTGACTTAGCAGCAGTAGAACTCCAGAACCTGTGCTTGTTCTCAGCTAAGTATTGGATGGATGAACAAACAGAATGTCAGGGGCATGAGGAACACGTTTTTTGGCTTGACAGTTAATAAACTGGCAGTTTTGAAAATGTTGGTTTCTCGCGAGTTTTGTCAGTATGAGTTCAGCTTTCAGATGATCAAACAGAGGGCTGAGGCCTGCCCTAAGGAGCCACTCCCCAGAGTCTCCCAGCCGGCTGCCTCTTTGTCTCTGTCTCAACATCATTCTTAAATCCTGGACTTACCATCTGCAGGTTCTTCCAGGTTATCATGCCAAGACATGGGCTTTCTGGTGATTGTGTGAACTAGAGAAAAACAGCATCATAGGTTCAAGTTAAAAAAATTTCTTCCTGGCCTTTCTAAGACCCTTGCTATGCTGGATACCCATTTAGCATTTTGTCAGTGTCTGTCTAGTGTCAGATATTATGCTGGGCACTAGGGCATAGGATCTTCAAGGACCTCACAATCTGAGAGGCACTGTCCTAATGATGGCCACCAGCCATGTGTGGCGACTTGAATTTGAGTAATTTAAATTTAATACAATTGAAAATCAGTCCCACAGCAGCATTTCAGGTGATCAACAGCCACATATGGCTACTGGCTGCCATTCGGGGCAGCACAGACAGAGAACATTTCCATTATTTTGGAATGTTCTCTTGGACAGACTGGCCTATGGAGATATAGATGTATCAGGCAGCCAGAGATAATGATATATACCTAGGAGGCCATGTGGTACCAGATAGAGGATCCACAGACGTCTATTCAACTCATAATTACTGATGCAGTGGAGGTGGGGCTGCGAACAAGACAGAGAAGGTCCCTGTTCTCCCTAAGCTTTCACTCTACTTGTGGTGACACTCAATAAACAGATATATAATATCAGGCAAATATAAGTAAGATGCACAAGGAGCCTGGTGGGCTGCAGTCCATGGGGTCGCTAAGAGTCAGACACGACTGAGCGACTTCACTCTCACTTTTCACTTTCATGCATTGGAGAAGGAAATGGCAACCCACTCCGGTGTTCTTGCCTGGAGAATCCCAGGGACGGGGGAGTCTGGTGGGCTGCTGTCTATGGGGTCGCACAGAGTCGGACACGACTGAAACGACTTAGCAGCAACACAACCACATAGAGCACATTATATGGATAAACCCATGTTGATGGTAGGGCACTGTGTGGGTGATGTGTCTCTAAAGACAGAGGAGCAGAGTCCTGAATAAACTTGTTGTATGAGATACATGGGGAAGATCCAAGAGTGAGCTTGGTGAGTTAGAGAAATATCAAGAGGCAGAGTAATTCTGGTGGAGGGAGCTAGGTGGATGGAAGTAGTAAGTGAGCAGAGAGGCCAGAAGGAACTAGTGGTCTCCACGTGTTTTATCCCCATCTCCTACCAGTAAAAAAGACAAAAACTACCACATGGGTACATTGATACAGTCTCTATGCTCTATTGTCATATATTAACAAAGCATCATTTCTTCCTTTATACATAAGTATAATGATAGTTATAAATTCTAATATTTCCTCACTTAATCTCAATGGATTAAGTTGGGCACAACGATTGTGAGCTGAGAGACCAAGCACTTTTCCTAGGAAACCTGGACACTGCTGGAGGGGATTATGAAAATTGTTGAAATGGGCCAAGCTTAAACAGAATTGGATGTTAAGTGGTTTTCTTGAAATTAGTAGTTGGGGGCTCCAGAGGAAAACCAGGTTATCATAAGCAAAATGAAGATATACACTTTCTGTACTCTCATCTCCCATCCCCAGCCCCCAAAGGTAAGTTATGTGATGAGGTGGTTATGCTTAAATAAATGACTGTCCTAATTATTTCACTGTATAAATGTATATTTAAACATCAATGGTGTACCTTAACTATATGCAAATCTTATTTTAAAATAATGACAATCCATTTCTTCTATGCAGCTGGGCTGCAGTGGACTGCAGTTAATCAGGTCCAGGACTGGGGGGGCTTTTCCCATTGGAAAAGACCCTGATGCTAGGAAAGATTGAAGACAGGAAGAGAAGGGGACGACAGAGGATAAGATGGTTGGATGGCATCCCTGACTCCATGGACATGAGTTTGAGCAAGCTCCAGGAGTTGGTGAAGGACAAGGAAGCCTGGTGTTGCAAAGAGTCGGATATGACTGAGTGACAAACAACAAGGGCTCGAGGAGAATGCAGAAAGAAGAGAAAGTGAAGAGGTGGGGAATAGCATGGTGATTTAGGAAATCCACGCATTCAGATATGGTGGGACAGAAAAGAGCCTGTGGATGCTGCAGAATAGACACTAAAATGTTTATTAAAGGAACAGGGCGCAGGTAAAGGGGAGTTGGGATAAAGCTGGGTGGGCAGCAGAACCACATCCACAGGGGCCTTACGTTCTGATCAGGGTAAACCTCAGCTCAGAAGCTGTGGGGCCTCTGAGACTGGATGATCGAATCCCCTTTAGCACAGCTCTCGCCAGCTATGGTATAGGGGAGGGTTGGAGGGCTGGGCCTGGAGGGAGAAAGAGAGTTAGGAGAGCATCAGATCAGTGCAGGCAGGAGTGAGGAGGGCCCTGCTGAGGCTTCGAAGGCTGGATGGAGAGAGGGCCGAGCTAAGTGAGGATTGGCAGTCTTGCGTGATGGCGTCTCCCACTGAGGCAGGAACGTGGGAACCAGTCCTGTGAGAGAAATGCTAAGGAAAGAAACAGCACGGTGCCTCCTGAGCTGTGTGGAGAGAGAGACTGAGGAGGACTCCCAGCTTCTAACTAGGGAGAGAGAATGGCCGCGGTGCCTTGTGCTTAAAACAAGATCTTCTGGAGCAGCCACAGGTGGGAGAGGGGTGCGGGATGAACCAGGGAAAGGGAGCTGGGAGGTGGTTGTGGACGTGGGTCTGGGTCTCCATTTGAGACTCAGCGGCCTTTAGAGGGAGCTGATGTTACAGGACCAGATGAAACTGGCCCAGGAATGTGCAAAGTGAGAAGAGCTGGGGTGGGGCCATTTAATTAGGGGGCACGCTGGGCCTTGAGTCTGTGCCCCTTAAATTTTCTGAAGGTCTTCAGACAATGTAAGAAGATGGAAAGAAATCCTTTAACTTATTAACAACAAACCAAAACACGTGCAAAACAAAACTCAAAACCCTGCAAAATATTTCAAAAGCAAATTTACAAAGAACCTTTCAAATTTGTTACAATAAAATATTTAATCAGGATGTGGATGCATTTTAATACATCTGTTTGATGTGATGGGGAATGAGACCCCCTTCCCAACCCCAGAGTCATAGTTCTGAAATGTTGAGACTAGGGGCGAGGTCAGAGGAGGCGTCTCCTACTGGGCTCCACCCCGCACCCCCTGCTCCGCACCCCTGCCGGCTCCTTGCCGCGGGGCGCCCTCTTTCCCTTCCTCCGTCCGGTAGCGCCCCTCACCCTTGCGGAGTGGATTCACGTGATACTGCGTGTAGAGTTTCTGGGTTCGTAGCTCTTTGAGGTACAGTTCCCGCAGGATCTGGTTCTGGTGGACCTCATCGACGATCGCTTTCTCCTTCTGGTGTCCAGCCATGGCCTTGGCTCTGCTGTGTCCGGTCAGTACAGCGCCCCCTCACCTCGCCGGACGCTCACCAGGCGCCAGGCCAAAGGCTGTCTCCAGGCAACAGAGTCCCAAGCCGTCTCCAGGCAACCGGTCCTAGCTCACCCGCCTCCCTTAGACCTCGCTCCTGCTCGCCCACCCCCTACCTCCAAATCTTAGAACGCCCTCTTTAGGCGCTCAACCCACCTCCCCCAACTTCTCAGGACGTATCTAGCCTGGTTACAGACCGCTGCCCGACACTTCCAGAAAACAGACTCGCCATGAAGTGACCAGTCAATCCTAGAGGAAATCAGTCCTGAATATTCATTGGAAGGACTGATTCTGAAGCTGAAACTCCAATCCTTTGGCCACCTGCTGCGAGGAACTGACTCACTGGAAAAAACCCGGATGCTGGAAAAGATTGAAGGCAGGAGGAGAAGGGGATGACAGAGGATGAGATGGTTGGATGGCATCACCGACTCAATAGACTTGAGTTTGAGGAAGCTCCGGGAGTTGATGATGGACAAGGAGGCATGGCTGCTGCAGTCCATGGGGTTGCAAACAGATGGACACAGTGAGCAACTGAACTTAATGATAAACTGACAGACCCAAGATGTAATGGGCCTAGGATTCAGCCTCACCTTGATTAGTCATTTCCTAAAAAATATTTTGGAAGGAGTAACAAACCTCTCTACTTTAAAGCACATGTCCAAAATTGAGACCCTCTATGTTTATCTCTGCATATAAGTTAAATAAGCAGGGTGACAATATACAGCCTTGACGTACTCCTTTTCCTATTTGGAACCAGTCTGTTGTTCCCTGTCCAGTTCTAACTGTTGCTTCCTGACCTGCATATAGGTTTCTCAAAAGGCAGGTCAGGTGGTCTCTTTCAGAATTTTCCACAGTTTACAGTCAAAGACTTTGGCATAGTCAAAGCAGAAATAGAAGTTTTTCTGGAACTCTCTTGCTTTTTTGATGATCCCGTGGATGTTGGCAATTTGATCTCTGGTTCCTCTACCTTTTCTAAAACCAGCTTGAACATCTGGAAGTTCACGATTTACAAATTTCTGAAGCCTGGCTTTGAGAATTTTGAGCATTACTTTACTAGCACGTGAGATGAGTGCAACTGTGCATAGTCTGAGCATTCTTTGGCATTGCCTTTCTTTGGGATTGGAATGAAAACTGACCTTTTCCAGTCCTGTGGCCACTGCTGAGTTTCCCAAATTTGCTGGTATATTGAGTGCAGCACTTTCACAGCAACATCTTTCAGGATTTGAAATAGCGCAACTGGAATTCCATCACCTTCACTAGCTTTGTTTGTAGTGATGCTTTCTAAGGTCCACTAGACTTCACATTCCAGGATGTCTAGCTCTAGGTGAGTGATCACACCATTGTGATTATCTTGGTTGTGAAGATCCTTTTTGTACAGTTCTTCTGTGTATTCTTGCTACGTCTTCTTAATATCTTCTGCTTCTGTTAGGTCCATACCATTTCTGTCCTTTATTGAGCTCATCTTTTCATGAAATGTTCCCTTGGTATCTCTAATTTTCTTGAAGAGATCTCTAGTCTTTCCCATTCTATTGTTTTCCTCTATTTCTTTGCATTGATAACTGAGGAAGGCTTTTTTTTTTTTTTTTCATCTCTCCTTGCTATTCTTTGGAACTCTGCATTCAGATGCTTATTTCTTTCCTTTTCTCCTTTGCTTTTCACGTCTCTTCTTTTATTAGGTCATATCCGAATGGTCTAGTGGTTTTCCCTACTTTCTTCAATTTAAGTCTGAATTTGGCAATAAGGAGTTCATGATCTGAGCTACAGTCAGCTCCTGGTTGGACACGACTGAGTGACTGAACTAAACTGAACTGATGTTTATCTCAGAAACATGGAGAGGTTTCCCATGCATAAAGACATTCCTCCCCATATCACCCATATAGATAAATAATATAGACAGGATAACCCTTTCTTAACCCTAAAAGTAACTTAGGAACTTTACAGTTTATTTATTTAAAATTTTAAAGTTGTGGTAAAATACACATAGAATTTGCCGTCTGAACCACTTTTAAGTATTGTAGTTCAGCACTGTGAGGTATAGTCACACTGTGTGAAACTCCTCTCCAGAAAGTTTTTATATCCATTAAACAGCTCCCCATTGCCTCCTCCCCTTAGCCCTTGGCGGCCACCATTTTACTTTTGCTATGAATTTTACTCCTCTAGATACCTTATTTAATACAGTTTGTATTAAAAAAAAAAAAAAAAAAAAAAACTAAAAGTAGCCCTAGAATAAGGAAAGGAGCCACCCCTGGCTTTAGGAAGCACCTAAATGCTGACTCCAGAGCCTGTCATCTTCCCCCCAAGTACCCTCCATCTATCCACCCCTCTATCCCTCCACCCAGAACAGTGTGTTTCCAGTGAGTTTAGGTTTGGAGACACAGGGCTGAACATGACAGATGGGTGGACATGTCTGCAGGTTCCTGAGCCCAGCAAGCAGCATCATGATCCTTGCTTTAGCTCCTGCTCCATCTCCTTGGCCTGGAAGTTTCGTTTCCCTGTTGTCTGTCTGGGGAACAATCACCTAATGTTTATAATAAGCTCACATGTAATCTTCTTTCAAAAACCTTTCTAGACTGTATAGCCCCTAGTCCAATTTTTCTCTGTGCCATGCTCAACCTCAACTCTGTAGTTCTAGAATAGTAAACTTATTTTATAGAACTAAGTTACTTGAGAAGAAATGTATCTGGCCATCTCTGAATTACCAGTACCTGGCACAGTATGTACAGATGCAGGCTTTTGGCAAATGTTTGCTGGCTGACTGGATGTCCAACCAGATGGCACTGTGGTTTTCTTCTGCTCACACCATTATATAAGCCTTTACATCATGCTGAAATGCAGACAGATTTCATCATACCTGGCTGAGTCGGAGAAGAACCTCTGTTACTTGTCACTGTGATTCATGCCTGGGTCCCTTTTTCTATCAAGAGTCTAACAACTTCCTGAGGTCTTCAGTTCAGTTCAGTTAAGTCACTCAGTCGTGTCTGACTCCTTGCCACCCCATGGACTGCAGCATGTCAGGCTTCCCTGTTCATCACCAACTCCCAGAGCTTGCTCAAACTCATGTCCTTTGAGTCGGTGATGCCATCTAACCACCTCATCCTCAGTCATCCCCTTCTCCTCCTGCCTTCAATCTTTCCCAGCATCAGGGTCTTTTCCAATGAGTCAGCTCTTCAGGATTGGAGTTGCAGCTTCAGCATCAGCCCTTCCAATGAATATTCAGGGTTGATTTCCTTTAGTATTGACTGGTTTGAACTCCTTGTAGTCCAAGGGACTCTCAAGAGTCTTCTCCAACACCACAGTTCAAAAGCATCAATTCTTCGGTGCTCAGCTTTCTTTACAGTCCAGCTCTCACATCCATATGTGACTACTGGAAAAACCAGAGCTTTGACTAGATGGACCTTTGTTGGCAAAGTAATGTCTCTGTTTTTTAATATGCTGTCTAGGTTGGTCATAGCTTTTCTTCCAAGGAGCAAGTGTTTTTAAATTTCATGGCTGCAGTCACCATATGCAGTGATTTTGGAGCTCAAAAAAATAAAGTCTAACACTGTTCCCATTGTTTCTTCATCCATTTGCTATGAAGTGATAGGACCGGATGCCATAATCTTAGTTTTCTTAATGTTGAATTTTAAGCCAGCTTTTTCACTCTCTTCTTTCACTTTCATCAAGAGACTCTTTAGTTCCTCTTCACTTTCTGCTATAAGGGTGGTATCATCTGTGTATCCGATGTTATTGATATTTCTCCCGGCAATCTTGATTCTAGCTTGTGCTTCATCCAAACTGGCATTTGGCATGATGTACTCTGAATATAAGTTAAATAAGCAGGGTGACAATATACACCCTTGACATAATCCTTCCCAATTTGGAACCAGTCTGCTTTTGTTAGGATTTTTATTGGTGTCTGAAGAGGATTGATAAAATTACGATGAAGGCAAAACACAGATAATAATAAGATAACCAGAGTCTGCTCGTGGCTAAAAACATCATCATAGAAAAGGACTCCTGCAAAGAACTGAACTTACTTTCAAGCTGAATATTGTTTGGCCGTCATCTCGAATTCACTAGGTCCACCAGGTAAGCCTGGGAATCCACAATCCTGGCAGTTCTGAACTGTACCAGACCTGTCCCAGTAGTAGAGAAATCATCTCTCCAGGATAAGATCTGTGAATCAGCAGGTCTGGTTGGGATTGGCTGGAGTGTTGGTGAGGACCAGAGTCCAAGGAACCAAAAGAAAGGGCAGTAGGGGGAGTAGGGGCACAGATAAAGGAGTAACAGGAAAGGGGAGCAAGATGAACAGTGGTAAGCAGTTGATATGGAAGAGACAGGGAAAGAGCTGGACGTGGATGTTATTAAGGTAGGGTGGCAGGAAGGGGTGACACTAGTCAGAGGAGGGAGATGGGTAGGCCCGAAGTGTGAAGGGGTGGATGGGGCTGCGGAGTAGGCTGAGGGCTAAAAGACTGGGGAGACAGGGAGGAAGGAGCTTTGGGTAATGAGAGCAAGAAGGAACAGAAAGAGGAGGTGGAAGCTGGGCATGAGATGAGGAAACTGGAGGTAGCTGTCTTGTCATAGTTTCAAATGGCATATTTCTAGTTACTCATCTTGTGAAAATCAACTGGCAGAAGCTCACACCTGCTCCAGAAGCTATTTGATACACTACCACTGGCACCGCCCCATGTTGGAATGCCCATTATGAAGCGTACATGCTCCTTCCTTTGGAGCCGATAAGGAGAGTCCACCAACCAGAGCAATGGTCTCAGTTTCTAGGCTGAAGAGTGGTAATGGGAAATGGCAAAGAAGACAAATGGAGTTATAATAGTAGCCCCTATTTCTTGGGATAACATACAGTTTTGCCCCTCAGTAGGCAGAGATTGCTCCAAGGGCTAGGATAGAGTTGGGAGTTGGGACTAGGAGAATGGATCTAAAGCAGAAATGGTCAAAGTGGGGGAGAAGTCAATGCCCCTATGTGTTTAACATTTTACAAAGCCTTCTCACATCATTTATGTCACTCCATGAAGATGAGGTAATCAGAGTAGGTGACAAAGCGGGTATAAACTAGAATATAGGTCAAATGTCAGGAAGTAGGGGGCATGCAGGAGGGAGCACAGGATGACACAGAATACCAGCAGTCAGCATGACCCCTTCCTATGTTCCAGAACAGAATCTTGTAGGGGTGCTTTCAAGCAGAACTTTAAAATATAGCTTTCCTCTTGGTCCTTGTGGTCCCTTGGTGTTTTGCTTGACCCTCATATGAAATCAGAGACACAGGGTCAAAGCTGACAGGATGACTGCCCAGTCCTGAGTGCCTAATGACTAGGTTTGGACTTTCCTGTCCACTACCCAAGGTGCCTAACTCCATGTCAGGTGATTGAGGAAGCTACTGCAACTCCCTTTTTCATCTGTCTGATTTAGCAGTTCTCTCTGCTTAGCAGTCCTGGTTTCTCTGATCACTGTCCAGATCATAATTCCATTTGGTCACCTAGTCTCTTTTATAACATTATATTCTGATTGTTCTCTCTGACCCAGTATCCTTGCCTCCCATGTTTCACACAACTTTTCATTGTCCTCTCTGGAGATCTAGCTATAGGACTGGGAAACTTCCCTATTTCCTTAGACTGTTTCTTCATTGTTTGCATCTGCCGGCTTTAACTGTCACCTGGATCTCCCTTGAGGACATTGTTTCCCTTGTATATCTCTTAAGTTGAGATGGCTCATTTTCTCAAACTCTTAAGATGCTTCAGGGTGGGAATGAGGTGTATTCTCCTTGTTCCTTTTGACTCCTTCTAAACCATTACTCCTCTCTTCCAATTAGAACATCCCTTGCTCTTGAGAAGCTGGTGCTACCCACCAGCGTTTCCCTGGCACTTTCACCTTCAGATCTCCTGGATACTCTTTTTCTATGAAAATTTTGTACTTGTTGTAAAGTCAGTTTTGAGTCCATCATCCTTAAGGACTCTAGTGTCTGTGTAGATGACCCCACTCAACGCTCTGACCTCTCTTTTCTTTGATTTCTTTATCACTAAAGTTCATAACCAACACTCTACTTTCAGCCACCTGTGGTCATACCTGATATTTTCCATTACTCAAGAATTATCTGGGGACTCTGCTGGTGGTCCAGTGGTTAAGAATCCACCTTCCAATGCAGGAGACATGAGTTTGATTCCTGGTCAGGGAACTGAGATCCCACATGCTGCAGGACAACTAAGCCTGTGCTCTGCAACTGCTGAGGAGGTGTGCCACAGCTACAGAGGCCACATGCTCTGGAGCCTGGCTGCCACAACAAGAGAAGAGCCTGCACACCTCCTCCACAAAGGCCCCCCATGTTGCAACTAAGACCCAACACAGCCAAAAATAAATAAAAAAATTTTTAAAGTAAAAATTATCCCACTTTTGAAATCACTTGTTCGGACATTGTATTCTCTGACCACTACTTCCTGCTCGTACACTGTAATCATTCCATTTTTCCCACTTCCCTGAGGCCACTGATTCACTGACTCTTACTTTGTTTTAATCTGCGAACTCTGATTTCCCTGACTTTATTTCTCTCCTTACCCACTTCAGAATCTATGATTCAAAATGTCAATGACTTTCTTACCCTAGTTCCAAACTCTCCTGCCAGAATATCTTTTTATTGCATTTTCTTAGTGGGGTACCCCTACCTGAGCGATTCCAACTATTTGACTTCCTTGTGTTGCTGAATGCTACTGGAAAAAATTTTTATACAACCTGGAAGATTGGTACTAAATTAATAGTCTGACTTCAACTGTATGCTAAACAATATCCACAAAAACCAATACCCATGAGAATGTTCATGTTGAGAATGTTTACTTATTATAGTAAACAAATGGAAAACAGCATATATAATTATAAATAAGGATTTAAATAAATTATACCACAGTCACACCATGGGATATGAAAAGGAAATATCCAGATGCAAAAAATAAAGAAATGTAAATACTTTAGGTGTTAGTATGGCAGTCTAGAATGGAGTGGGTGGTGGAATAGTGAATTCTGAGAAGTACTAGGGGCTTGCAAAGAGTTGACTCATTGGAAAAGACCCTTATGCTTGGAAGGATTGGGGGCAGGAGGAGAAGGGGACAACAGAGGATGAGATGGCTGGATGGCATCTCAATGGACATGAGTTTGAGTGAACTCTGGGAGTTGGTAATGGACAGGGAGGCCTGGCATGCTGCGATTCATGGGGTTGGAAAGAGTCAGACTCGACTGAGTGACTGAACTGAACTGAACTGAACTGAACTGAAGGGGCTTGGGGCTTGGTAATGCCTATCTGGGTGGAACTAAAAATTTATTTACATCACAGGGAAATGATAAGGTGTCTGACTTGGATCTTAGTATTAAAAAGTTTCTCTTGAGATATTAAAATCCCATGTCTACCTCTTGTACTGATTTTGAGTCCAGAATTTAAACTACATGATGTAGAAACCTATAGCCAATAATTACATTAGTGGCAGGTCAATATTACCTCCAAGGCATTAGGAAGCTGCAAAGCTTTTCACTCTGTAGGAACACTACAGGCCACTGTAGTGTGGCCTATAACTCAGGCCACAAGTTCTCCTAATAGGAAAATTCCTCTGAAGATGAGTTCACAATCCAAAATTACAAGACACGTGAGTAAGCAATTCATGTGAGCAATAGCAGATACAACAGAGAGAATATTTATACATACTTCACAAGAAACTTGTAATTAAAGTCATAAAATAAGAACTTGAAATTCTAAAAAATGAATAAGATACTAAAGGGCAGATGACAGAAAAAAAAAATCAAGAATGAATGATACGGTCATTGAAACAAAAGACTCAATGGATAGGATAAACTTTAGATGGCCCGCCACTCTCTAACACCAGAGTGAAAACTATGGTGATTGAAACAATAATAAGAAAGTCTCGGGGAATAGGATAAATTTGACATTGACCTTAGATGTCACTGAAGAGCAAAAGAGAGGATAAATGTGAAGGAATGTGTACATTCTGCCTGTTTGTATAATGCTTTGAAACTTGACTTGGTACTTTGGTCTCTGCCCTTGTGAATATTATACTCTGAGGGAGAGGCAGACAGAATAAAATAGTTATACAAATAAATATAAACCCCAGTTGTTAGAAGTACTAAACTGGAGAGATGCATGGTGTTACAAGGGCATTAATAGGTACGTTTAGTCTAGTTGGGTCTGGGAAGGTTTCCTTGTGGAAGTGAAGTGTGAGATCCTAATTACTAAACCAGGTCAGGAAGATCCCCTGGAGGGGGTCATGGCAACCCATTCCAGTATGAATCCAGTGGAGAATCCAGTGGACAGAGGAGCCTGATGGGCTACAGTCTATGGAGTCACAAAGAATCGGACACGACTGAAGTGATTTAGTATGTAGAGGAAATTAATGGGAGGAGGGAATAATATAACAAGTTCCTACAGTCAGAAGGAGCATGGCATGTACAAGGAACAGAAAGGTCAGTTAGGCAGAAAGCAAAGGAGAAGCATGTGGAGAATTAACCGAGTCAAATCACAGGCTTTGGAGGCCACCTTAGAGCTTTGTTCTTTATTTTAAAAACACTGGAAAGTTAATAAAGTATTTAAAACTGAGGATGGTGTTCTAAAACACATTTTTAATGGATCATTCTAGCTGCAGTGTGGAGAACAGATTATCAGGTGAATATATGAAAGTAATAGACTTCTTTTTTTTTTTTTTTTTTAATATTTATTTGACTGAACCAGGTCTCAGTTTTGGCACGCAGGCTCTTTAGTTGCAGCATGTGGGATTTTTAGTTGTAGCATATGGTGAATGATAGTGCAATAAAGAAAGGATGATATTTTTGGATGATGGTGAAAATGATAATGAGAATACTAATGAGGTGATGAGGTTAGATGATGATGTAATGTGTGATGAAAATAACAGGGCAATGGTGGTGGTGAAAGTTAAGGTACCTTGGGTGTGTGAGTAACTAAGGTATGCATTTGGGAGAAAGTTAGGTAAAAGTTTTAAGAAGTTTCTTGAGGTGCCTCTGAGGGACACGGAATCATTTCTGCTTTTTCTGCTTAGCTGCAGCTGTTGGCCCAGAGGTTTAATAAGCTGAAGTTCTTAATCATGCTTCTCCCATATTCTTAAGCACTGAATTTAACAAGCCTCCCAGGGCTTGTTACCTCAGAGCAACCCAGCTGTGGATTAATTGGGCCACAGCCAGGAAGTTGCACTTCTGGAGCAGAGGGACCCAGGAGTGGCTCCCAGTAACTGGGGAATAGACTTAAAGACATAGCAGGAGGGGGAAAGAGGAAGAGTGATCAGTGCATTATTTTTAGCTTAATTGGGATTAGAAAAGTGTAGTTTTCTATAATTGACAGTTCTTGCATCCTCCTGGGAAGTGTCAAGCTAATGCAGGGCTTCTGGGGAATTCTCAGTAGCTCAAAGTCTGGGGCCTTTGATTTTCCTTGGGAAGCCACATCACGAACCTAAGGCAGCCCCCTAAATTCAGGTAGCATATCCCTGCTGAGAAGCTTTCACCACCTTGAGATAACCTTGCCATGCTATTCAGTTACTGAAGACCAGAGCTATCAGAAGCCTGAAAGGTGGCAGTGATAGCCTGGGTACATGAGAAACCATTGCAATGTTTTTCAATGGCTGCTATTTGTAATTTCTTTTATTTTGTCTCTAATTATACAAGTAAACATTAATACACTCATTGTAAACATTCAGACAATACAGATAAGTAAAAGTCCCCTTTGATCTTTACTTCAATATTAGTCTCCACATCAGAGGTTAAGTCTGCTTCCAGATTTTAAGAAAATTTGCTTTAGCATTGTATACATATATATATATATATGAACATATAGAAATATAATTTTTTTTAAGGTGAGGAATATACTGATATCGTAACATAATAATAATACAAATGACATGCTGTTTTTACTGCTGGGTCAAAAGATGCATGCGTGCTGTCACTTCAGTCATGTCCAACTCTTTGCAACCGTATGGGCTGTAGCCCATCAGGCTCCTCTTGTCCATGGGATTCTCCAGGCAAGAATAATGGAGTGGGTTGCCTTGCCCTCATCCAAGGGATCTTCCTGACCCAGGGATCAAACCTACATCTCTTACGTCTCCTGCATTGGCAGGCAGATTCTTTACAACTAGCGCCACCTGGGAAGCCCAGATCAAAAGATACACATACTTAAAATTTTTTCAGCTTTACTGAAGTATAATCGACTTGTAAAATTGAAAGATATTTAAAGCATATACCATGGTGATTGGATAAATGTATACATTATGAAGGGATTCCTCCATCTACTAACTCATGTATTTATCTATTTTGTGTGTGTGTGTGACAACATTTAAGTTGTTCTCTCAGCAAATTTCAATTATGTAATACTGTGGTAGCAACTATAGTCATCATTAAAAAAAAGTCATGATTTCTATTAGATCTTCAGACTTCATCTTACAGCTGAAAGTTTGTAGTACACTTTTACCAAACTCACCCTATTTTCCCCTTCCTACAGCTCCTACAACAGGTTTTCCACTCTCATTTCTGTGAGTTTAATATTTTAAAAGTGAAATATATATGATACTATCCAGGATTTGTCTTATTTCACTTAGCATGATGCCCCAAGGTCCATCTGTATTATTGCAAATGGCAAGACTGCCTTCTTTCTCATGGAGGAATAATACATGTCCCTATGTATCTATCTACCTACCTACCTATCTATATCACATCATCTTTGCCATTTGGGTTGTTTCCATATCTTGGGTATTGTGAATAATGCTTCAATGAGTATGGAAGTGCAGATATCTTTTTGACATCCTCTTTTTATTTCCTTTGGATATATACCCAGAAGTATGATTGCTGGATCATACGGTAGCTCTTTCTAAAAAAAATTTGAGAACTCTCTGTACAGTCTTCCATAGTGGCTGTACAAACTTACATTCTTGCCAACAGTGTACCAGGGATCCCTTTTATCCACATCCTTGTCAACACTTGTTGTCACATGTCTATTTGATGAAAATCACTCTAACAGGTGTGAGGTGATACCTCATTATAGTTTTGATTTGCATTTTCCTGATGATTAGTAATGCTGAATCAATATACAAGTAACTATTGGGCATTTGCATGTTTTCTTTGGAAGAATGTCTATTCATTTCCTCTACCCATTTTTAAATCAGATTCATTTTTACCCCTTTTTTGCTAGTGAGCTGTATGATTCCTTTATGTATTTTGAAAATACTTCCTTATCAGATGAAGTGAAAGTGTTAGTCACTCAGTTGTATCTGACTTTGCTACCCGCATGACTGTAACCCGACAGTAACCTGCCAGGATCTTCTGTCCATGAGATTTTCCAGGCAAGAATACTGGAATGGGTTGCCATTTCCTTCTCCAGGGAATCTTCCCAGAGATAGAACCCAGGCAGATTCTTTACTGCTTGAGCCACCAGGCCTGCAATCCCTTATCAGATATGTGATTTGCAAATATTTTCTCCCATTATGAAGGTTGCCTTTACATTTTGCTGATGGTTTCCTTTGCAGTGGAGATTTTTAGTTTGACATAGTCCCACTTTTTAATTTTTTTGCTTGTGCTTTAGGTCATATCCAAAAAAATCCTTGCCAAGACCCGTGTCAAGGAGCTTTTTTTTTTTTTTTTTATTTTTGTGAGTGGTATAAGATAGGAGTCTAATTTTACTCTCTTATATGTGAATATCCAATTTTCCTAGCATCTTTTATTGAAGAGATTGTTTTTGAGGATTGTCATTGAGTGTTTTTGGCTCCTTTGTCAAGTATTAGATAACTGTATGTGCATGGGTTTATTTCTGGGCTCTCAATGCCTTTCCATTGGTCTACTTTTAAGCCAGTAACATGCTGTTTCAGTTACCATAGTTCTTTTTTTTTTTTTTTTTAATATATAGCTTAAAATCCCTGGAGGAGGGCATGGCAACCACTTCAACATTCTTGCCTGGTGAATCCCTAGGACAGAGGAACCTGGCGGGCTGCAGTCCATAGGCTCACAGAGTCGGACATGACTGAAATGACAGCATGTGCACATAGCTTAAAATCAGGAAGTGTGATGATCCATTCTTTGTCTTCAGGATTACTTTGGGTATTTGGGATGTTTTGTGATTCCATACAATTTTAAGATTGTTTTTCTACTCCTGTAAAATGTCATTGGAATGTTTATAGATATTACATTAAATCTATAGATAGCTTTTTGTAGTATTGATGTTTTAACAATATTAATTTTTCCAGTCCATGAATACAGGATATTTTACAGTTATTTGTGTCTTTTTCAACTTTTGTCATCAATGTCTTGTAGTTTTCAGAGTTCACCTCTTTGATTAGATTTATTCCTAAGTATTTTTTGTTTTTTTCTTTGATGCTGTTGTAAACAGAATCATTTCTTTTTCAGAATATTAGTTGTTAGTGTAAAGAAATGCTACTCTTTTTTGTGTGTGTCTGTTAATTTTGTATTCTGTACTTTACCTAATTCCCTGATTAGATCTAACAGCTTTTTGATGGACTCTTTAGGATTTCTCTATATAAAATTATGTCATTCACAAACAGATGCAGTTTTACTTCTTTCTTTCTGATTCCGATGTCTTTTATTTCTTTTTCTTGCCTGATTGCTCTGGCTAGGATTCCAATACTATGTTTAATAGGAGTGGTAAGAGAGGGCACCCTTGTCTTGTTTACCAATTACTTAAAACTTTTTTTTTGGGCCAACTTCATGAGTGAATTGACATCTTGTTTAATCTGAATGTCACTAATTACTAATGAGATGGACATTTAAAAATTATTGATTATGTTATTTTTATTTTTTATAAATTACTTATCATATAATTGGTATACTTTTTGAAATTAATTTTGTTTTTAAATGTATATATTCTGAGAATATATTCTTTATGCATTGTGTATATTGTATATACTCTTACATGTTATGCATATATATCTCTCTTCTGTATTAAATATGTTATAAGTATGTGTGTTAGTCGCTCAGTCATGTCCAGCTCTTTGCGACCCCATGAACTCTAGCCTGACAGGCTCTTCTGTCCATAGAATTCTCCAGGTAAGAATACTAGAGTGTGTTGCCAATTCCCTTCTCCAGGGGATCTTCCTGACCCAGGGATTGAACCCAGATCTCCTGCATTGCAGGCAGATTCTTTACTGTCTGAACCACCAGGGAAACCCATGTTATAATTATTTTCTCCCATTTTATTCATTTTTTTCTTTTGAGGTTTTTGCTATTTTTTTGTTGTCAAATCAGTCTTTTTCCTTATGGCTGTGTATGAGATCTTACTTAGGAATTAATCTACATTTTAAAGCTATAAAAAATATTTTACATTTTTCTTATATACTTTTAGCTCCTTAATTTATCAAGAATTATTTTTTTTTTGTGTGGGATGGGAAAGAGATCTAATATTTTCTCCAGATTGAGAGCTAATTGTACAAATGTTTATTGAATAGTATATTCTTTACCCAAGTGATCTGAAATTCCATCATTACTATATTCTAATGATCCAAGGAATTATGACTTTAATTTGAACTCTACTCTTTTATTGATCCATTAGTATGTTTTCTTATCTTTCCTAGCAGGACAAGTTTTCTTTTGTCATGTTCTCTTTTTGCTATTTTTACATATTTTATGTTCCACAGGAACTTTAGAACCAGCTGATTTCCATAAGATGTGTATAAGAGACAGAACCAGAGCAATGGTCAATATATACCTTAAATAAGTTTCTTAAATTTAAATTCTTAATATCAAATAAAATTTTTAAAAACTATAATTTTATAGCAATTATAAATATTATTTTCCTTTACATTGGTAATAATTGGAAGGTATTTTATCTTTGTTTTCTTTGTTCATCTTATACATAGTCTTATTTCTTGAATCTAAAAACATAGGACATGCATTAGTATATTTTTAAATTTGGAATCATTTTGCATTCAATAGGTAAACCCTACTTGATTATGATACATTATTATTTTAATATACTGCTACATTTCAGTTAATATGTGCTTAAGTTTTTTTATATCTATTTGTAAGGGAAAGATTGGCCTTTAATGTTCACATTTTGTATGATTCTTCTTTCTTTGCCTATTACAGTAACAGTCTTGTAATCTAGGAAGCAGCCATCTTTTCCTATACTCAGAGACAGTTTGTGTTAACATGGGAAGAATCTGTTCTGTAAAAGGATTGCTGCTGCTGCTAAGTCGCTTCAGTCGTGTCCGACTCTGTGCGACCCCATAGACAGGAGCCCAACAGGCTCCCCTGTCCCTGGGATTCTCCAGGCAAGAACACTGGAGTGGGTTGCCATTTCCTTCTCCATTGTGTGAAAGCGAAAAGTGAAAGTGAAGTCGCTCAGTCGCATCCGACTTCTAGCGACCCCATGGACTGCAGCCTACCAGGCTCCTCCATCCATGGGATTTTCTAGGCAAGAGNGGCAAGAACACTGGAGTGGGTTGCCATTTCCTTCTCCATTGTGTGAAAGCGAAAAGTGAAAGTGAAGTCGCTCAGTCGCATCCGACTTCTAGCGACCCCATGGACTGCAGCCTACCAGGCTCCTCCATCCATGGGATTTTCTAGGCAAGAGTACTGGAGTGGCTTGCTATTGCCTTCTCCGGTAAAAGGATTAGTAGCATTCATTTACAAAACATCTGCACCCCAAAACTTTTTAGAAAGTATATATACTTGATTAACATACTAACTTGCTTTCTTGGTTTATTCTGAGATCTTACTTCTTGAGAGATTTGATCAGTTAAATTGTTCTAAAAAACTACTCATTGAATCTATTTTTTAAAATTTATTGGTTTGAAATTTTATACAGTACTTAATTCTACTGAATTAGTTCTAACAGATTTTTGGGTGAAGTCTTTTGTTTTATGCAGGGAGCCAGCGTGGAAAATCCCGCCCATGGCAAAGGTCATGAGGAAGAGGCCTGACAGGCAAAGGTGAGATCATGATTCAAGGGACCCCCTGGACTTGCTCGGGCATCTACCCCCAAACCAGAATCTGTCTGTCTTACTATTTTATGTCTTTCACCAACTCTTCTGACATTAACAGGGGGCTGTCCTCGACCACATTTCTCTGGAAAGAGTTAATTTAGGGCTTTAGTTTATAAATCTCCTGGACAAGATAAGAGTGTTTCAAACCCCCTGTTAGCACTCTAGCTTACTTGGCAGGTTTATCCAGACTCTTGCAACATTGTTGAGCCTATGCTTGCTGCCAAGTTCTCACATCCCTTATCCATTGTGTTCCTGGGAGTACATATAGTTAAGATATAGAAATAACAAGCAGAAGCTTTAGCATTAGCAACATTAGACTTTGAGTTAAAAAGTTCTTTCTTTGCTCTAACCCGCTGAATCTTTGCTCCACAAAAATGTAACTCTGTACTTTAAGGGTGACACAGGCTAGGAATTTAAGAAGAAACACTTTAAGGGAAAATTATTCTTCTGGCTGATCAACATTTATCAAAAAGAGGTCATAGAATATCAGCAGGCCTCTGGGACAGAAGATGATGTACAAAAAAATAAGACTCTTGCAGGAAGGAACCTGATATTGATAAAAGTTATTACTGATGGAATGTTGAGTTGACTCAGCATTTTCCACCTTGCTGTATGTATAACTCAGGGTATAAAAGCCCTGAGGAAAATAAAGTAAATGGGCCTCGCTCACCGAGGAAGCTTGGTCACCCCGTGTCATTCTATCTATCTTTTTTCATTCGCTGACGTTCATCCTGAGGATATCCCTGGACTCTGCTGAGGCTGGACCCTGGCAGTTTTATAGATACAGATATAGATTATACCTGCACTATATACATATAATCTGCAAACAGATACAATTTTTACTTTTTCTTTCCTGATTTTCCCTTGTCTTTTATTTCCTTATTTCTTTTTCTTGCCTAATTGTTCAGGCTAAAATTTCTAGTACTCTGTTGAATAGGAGTAGTGAAAGTAGGCACACTTGTTCTGATCTTAGAGGAAAAATCTTTCAGCTTCTTACCATTGAGTATATTATCTGTGGGCTTATCCTGTATGGCCTTTGTTATATTGAGGTATATTCCATCTATACCTACTTTATTGAGAATTTTTATCATGGAAGATGTTGAATTTTGTCAAAAGCTTTTTATACATCTATTGAAATGATCATATGATTTTTACCCTTCATTCTGTTAATGTGATATATCACATTTATTAATTTGTGTATATTGAACTATTCTTGTATCCTGGAATAAATCTCACTTGGCTATGGTATATGATCCTTACAATATGCTGTTGAATTTGATTTGCTAGTATTTTTGCATCTATGTTCATCAGGGATATTAACCTATAATCTTCTTTTCTTCTGGCATCCTTATCTGATTTTGGCAAGGTACTGCAGACCTCATAAAATAAGTTTGGAAGTGTTTCCTACTCTTCTGTTTTTGTTTTTTTAAAGAGATTGTGAAGGATTGGTATTAGTCCTTCTTTGATATTTGGTATTATTCACCCAAGAGGCCATCTGGTCCTGGGATTTTCTGTGTTTGGAAATGTTTGATACTGATTCAACATACTCTTCTTATTGGTTTGTTTGGATTTCCTATTTCTTCATGATTAATTCGTGGCAGGTTATATGTTGTTAAGAATTTATCCATTTCTTTTAGGTTATCTAGTTTCTTGGTATATAATTACTTACAGTAGTTTCTTATAATCCTTTGTATATTTGTTTACTAGTTGAAATATCTCCTCATTCATTTACCATTTTATCTTCTCTCTTTTTTCTTAGTTAATTTAGCTAAACTATGGTCATCTCTGTCTATCTTAAAATATAGCCATTAGTTCTGTTAATCTTTCCTATTGTTTTTCTGATATGTTTTTCGTTTATTTCTGCTCTAATCTTTTTTATTTCCCTCCTTCTGTTCACTTTGGGCTTACTTTGTTCCTTAGAGTGTAAATTTAGGTTGTTTATTTCAGATTGTTTTCTTTATGTAGGCATTTATTATTACTATAAACTTTCTTTTTAGAATTGCCTTCACTGTGTCCCATAAGTTTTGGTATGTTGTGTTTCCATTTCACTTGTTTCTATATATTTAAAAATTTTTTCCATTTGATTTCTTCAGTCCATTGGTTGTTCAGAAATACGTTGTTTAATTTTCACATATTTGTGAATTTTTCAGATTTTCACTTGTTATAAATCTCTAGTTTCATACCACTGTGATTGGAAAGGTATTTGGTATCATTTCAATCTTATTAATTTTGTTAAGACTTACTTTGTGACCTAATATATGATCTATCCTAGAAAATGTTTCATGTGTGTTTGAGAAGAATGCATATTCTGTTGCTGTTGAATTGAATGTTCTCTTAATATCTGTTAGGTTCATTTGGCAAAAAGTGTTAAAACGTAGTTCTAGTCAAATATCTCCTTACTAATTATAGTCTGGATGTTCTAGCTGTGGTTGAAAATGAGGTATTGAAGTCTCTTATTATTATTGTATTGCTATCTATTTCTGACTTTGGATCTCTCAATATTTCCTTTATATATTTAGATACTCTGATGTTGACTGAATATGTATTTATAGTTGTTATATCTTTTTTCTTATTTTAATTGAAGTATAGTTGATTTACAGTGTTGTGTTAGTTTCAGTCATACAGCAAAGTGATTCAGATATATCATGTGGTAACTCTAGTTTTAGTTTTTTAAAGAACACCCATATTACTCTCCACGGTCACTGCACCAATTTACATTCCCACCAATAGTGTACCAAGATTCTTATCTCTCCCCACCCTCTCCATTGTTTATTATTTGTAGACTTTTTGATGATGGACATTCTGACCAGTGTGAGGAGATACCTCATTGTAGTTTTGTTTTGCATTTCTCTAATAATTAGTGATATTGAGCATTTTTACATGAGCTTGTTGGTGATCTGTGTATCTTCTTTGGAAAAATGTCTGTTTAGATCTTCCCTTCAGTTTTTGATTTGGTTGTTTGTTTGTTTCTTGATATTGAGCTGTATGAGCTCTTCATATATTTTGGAAATTAACCCCTTGTCAGTCACATTGTATGCAAATATTTTCTTCCATTCTGTAGATTATCTTTTTGTTTTGTTTATGGTATCCTTTACTATGCAAAAGCTTTTAAGTTTATTTGGGTCCTGTTTATTTATTTTTGCTTTTATTTCTATTATTCTAGGGAGTAGATCCAAAAAGATATTGCTATGATTTATATAAAAAAGTGTTCTTTGTTTTCCTCTAGGAGTCTTATAGTATCCAGTCTTACATTTAGGTCTTTTTTTTTTTTTAAATCCATTTGGAGCTTATTTTTGTATACAGTGTTAGAGAGTGTTGCAATTTCATAGTTTTACAAGTAGCTGTCCAGTTTTTCCAGGACCACTTATTGAAGAGACTGTCTTTTCTCCATCATATATTCTTGCCTCCTTTGTCATAGATTAATTGACCATAGGTATGTGGGTTTATTTCTGGGCCTTCTCTCCTGTTCCATTGATCTGTATTTCTATTTGTTTGTCATTTCCATACTGTCGTGTTTACTGTAGCTTTGTAGTATAGTCTGAAGTCAAGGATCCTAATTCCTTCAGCTCTGTTTTCCTTTATCAGGCGTGCTTTGGCTATTCAGGGTCTTTCGTGTTTCTGTAAAAATTGTAAAATTTTTTGTTCTAGTTCTGTAAAAAATACCATTGGTAATTTGATAGTAATTGCATCGAATCTGTAGATTGCCTTGAGTAGTATAGTCATTTTGACAATATTGATTCTTCTAATCCAATAATATGGTATGGCTTTCCATCTGTTTGTGTCATCTTTGATTTTTTTGACAATCTTATGGTTTTCAGAGTACAGGTTTTTTGTCACCTGGACAGTTTTATTCCTAGGTATTTTGCTTTTAAGATGTGATGGTAAATGGGATTGTTTCCTTAATTTCCCATTCTGATCTTTTGTTGTTAGTGTATAGAAATGCAAGAGATTTCTATGTATTAATTTTGTATCCTGCAAGTTTACTGTATTCATTGAAGAGTTCTACTAGTTTTCTGATAGTATCTTATGTGTGTATGTTTTAGAACCATTTTAATATAATTATACATATCTGTCAATCCAGGAAGCAAGATTTATACATATATAACTTTTCCAGTTAACATCTGCAAGTCAAAAATTCATCAAGATCAGAGAACTGACCACTGTTTATTTACTGCCGTGCTTGCCAACAGTAAATTACAGATGATTTAGTGTCCTGTGTTTCTTTTCTCTCACTCTCCATGCCCAGAGACATTTTGTTGTGAAGTTTCAGTGCAGCTCACCTCCAGACAAAGGTGATCTTTTTAGATAAGAACTCAATTACTCTGAATCTACTTATAATTAAAGCCTATTTAATCACAGAAGAATCCCTGCAGAATTGGAGTTCAAGGTTGCATACAATAACAGGAGATCACAGTTTTGAAGTCTAGTACAGATTAAAAACCACAGATATACCATTTATATAAGATGATTATCTCTTAAATTACATGTTGACGCCTTAGGAACTTAATGTTTTACATAAAGTCATGCATCTAGAACAATCAGTTGCACAATTCCAGCCCTAGAAAGTTTTTCAGTACCAATTACAATTTGGTCCTGAAATGAGAGTGAGTTTAGGACACTGTCCATTCCTAAGATTCAACCAAGTGTTGGCTAAAACATTGGAACACCTCTGCTAAAGAAAACTATGTCCTTCCTTCCTTTTCCTCACAATTTAGTTTTACTTGTTTATTTTTAGTGGTATTTGGTTGCACTCTGGTAATGTCTTTCTATGTAGAATATTGTCATCTACAAACAGAGACAGTTTTCCTTCTTCTCCAGTTTGAATTCCAGCTTTTCACTGTTAGGCATGATGTTAGCTGTAGCTTTGTCATATATGGCCTTTATTATGTTGAGGTATATTCCCTCTATACCCACTTTCTGGGGAGTTTTATCATAAGTATGTATTGACTTTTATCAAATTTTTTTTTTGCATCTATTAAGAAGATTCTTCAATTTGCTAATGTGGTATATCACACTGATTGATTTGCAGATACTAAAAAATCCTTGCATTCATGGGTGAATCCCATTTAATCATGGTGTATGATCCTTTTAATGAACTTTTGGATTTTATTTGCTAGCATTTTGTTGAGGATTTTCACATCTATGTTTGTCAGTAATATTAGCCTGTAATTTTCTCTTTCTTTTTTTGTGATATCTTTGTCTGGTTTTGGCATCGGGGGATTGTGGTCTCATAGAATGAGTTCAGGAGAAGGCAATGGCACCCTACTCCAGTACTCTTGCCTGGAAAATCCCATGGACGGAGGAGCCTAGTAGGCTGTAGTCCATGGGGTCGCTAAGAGTTGGATACTACTGAGCAACTTCAGTTTCGCTTTTCACTTTCATGCATTGAAGGAAATGGCAACCCACTCCAGTGTTCTTGCCTGGAGAATCCCAGGGATGGGGGAGCCTGGTGGGCTGCTGTCTGTGGGGTCGCACAGAGTCGGACACGACTGAAGCGACTTAGCAGCAGCAGAATGAGTTCAGAAGTGTTTCTTCCTCTGCAGTTTTTAGCAATGATTTCAGAAAGTTACACATTAACTCTTCTGTAAATGTTTGGATTCCCTGAAAGTTATAATTGATATCTTAACTTATAGCCATCTAATCTACTGAAACTTAATTCTAAGTGTATATAAGAACTTTGCTCTTGTTTGTCTTCATTCCCTCCTGTATATTTGTTTTCCTATTGTCATACAGATTACATCTTTATACGTTGTGCACCCATTAACACAGATTTATAATTATTATTTTATGCAGTTGTCTTCTAAATTACATGAGAAAAAATTACTAACAAAAATACATATAGTCTCTTTTATATTTACTTCTATAATTATCTCTACCAGTACTCTTTATTATTTAATGATGATTTGATTTACATATAGCTTCTCATTTCAGCCTTAAAGTCTCCCTTAATATTTCATGTAGTGCTTGCTAGCAACAGATTCTTTCAGTTCTTGTTTGTTTGTGAATACCTCAATTTATTCTTCATTTTTGGATGATAGTTTTACTGGACACAGTGGGGCTCCTGGGCACAAAAATTTTCTGTGTCCCCCATTTTTTTGGTACCGGAAATAACCTTTGTTCAGTCTCTATGACCTTTCCTGAGTTCCAACTTGGAACTTCCAACTTGGAAATTTCCAAGTTGGAACTTTCCTGAGTTCCAACAGGCAGATCACGCAGTTGTTATTTAGGAAAGGGAAGGGATGCAAGACCAGGGAGAAACAGTCAAGAGAAACAATAGGGCAGCCTGAGCAAAGTCCTGTTTCTCCATCAAGGGACACACACAAAAGTATCTTTAAGTTGTTTGGCAGATACTGAAACACCCTCCAGGAGTGAGAAGTTAATGATTGACAGTGGTATGCNAAAGAAAGGGATGCAAGACCAGGGAGAAACAGTCAAGAGAAACAATAGGGCAGCCTGAGCAAAGTCCTGTTTCTCCATCAAGGGACACACACAAAAGTATCTTTAAGTTGTTTGGCAGATACTGAAACACCCTCCAGGAGTGAGAAGTTAATGATTGACAGTGGTATGCTGCCCACAAGCTTGTGGACCACAGACCAGGTGGAACCTGAATGTTGCTGATGCTTGACTCCTACTTACCTCACGACCAACCCATCAGAAGAATGTCTGTGAGCCGATCATTCCCTTTTTGGACCATTACTATAAAACCTCTCACAATCCTCTCTAAGTTGAGATAAATGTATTTTCAAGTCAGGACCCCACTCTATCCCAATTGCCTGGCAAAATAATAAACCTATCCTTTTCTACTTTACCAAAAAGTTCTGTCTTCGACATATGATTCAGTACTGGTGTACAAAAAAACTGAGCTTTGGCATCATAAAAAAACAGAAAAAGGAAGACTTTTAGGGAGTGGTAGGGACTCAGACTGGAGGGGTCAGGGAGCTGGCTAATTAGTCTTGAGTACTAGATGTTGGAGTTTGAAGTTGATGTTCACACCTTGGGGGATTCAAAGGCACAGAGAGCTCATTAGGAAGGCACTAGGTTTTCCTCATAGGAATTAAGGCCCCCAGGAGGAGAGTTTCGAAGGAAATATCCTCAGACTCCTGATCCATCCCTCACGCAGAGCCCAACAATAGGTAAAGAATGGCGGGGGTGCAGCAGGGGGGCCCACGGTTTGGGGCATCCCATCCTCTGCCTGCCCTAGTTTTCTCTACTGTCTACAAATCTTCACTCCTGCATGTCCTTTCATGTCTGTGCTTCTTGCTCTATCCTTTGCTTCTCTGTACATCTCTTCTTCCCTGTCTCTCTGACTTGCCTTTTTGTTTTCTTCTCTCTGTCCAACTGCCCTTTCACTCTCTGTCTTTATCTGAGTTGCACAACTCCCTCAAGGCATCTGGCTTCCTGCTGCCAATAGCAACAAAGAGGAGAAGGAGGAAGTGTTGTTGGGGAGACTGAAGCAATTAGGATTTTTAGGATATGGGAAAGAAGGAAGGGAGCTGCAAGGAGATCTCAGGGGAGTCAGGGATTTGGGGACCACCTTGAAATGGGATGTTTCTCTAAGGATCTCTTACTGAAGAGTGGAGAGCAAGACAGGCACCTACCACGAGATACCTGTAGTCCACTGATGCTCTCTGTCATACTCAGCAGGGATGGGGCACTGAGTAGGCTTTTGGAGCCTGCTAATATATCCCCTATCCCCACTCCCTCTGTTTCTTCTCCTCTAAGCACCCCATGCTCTTTCCCACACATATTCTGCACCATACTTGAAGAGACTTGAAGAGAACGGAGGTCACAGTGAGTGAAAAATTGCTTCTAGCAAATGCTGTAGGAATAGGGGGTGGAAGTCACAAGTGAGAAGATACTGCAGTGCTCCAGGAAGTAGGCATTAGGAACAAAGTTATATAAAAAGAGAACAGAGAAGATGGGAAAGTTCTTAACCCTTCCAAGTGGATCATGACTCTTATTTCTCTACACCAGGAGAAGGATGCAAGACTTCCTTTTGGGAAACCGCAGCTCTCTTACTGAGTTTATTCTTTTAGGATTCTCTGGCAACACAAAGATAAATGTTATTCTATTCAGTGTTTTCCTTTTCCTCTACCTCGTCACCCTTCTGGGCAATGGGCTCATTATCACCTTGATACGCAAGGATTCCCGCCTCCACACACCCATGTATTTTTTTCTTAGTGTCCTATCCATTCTGGATATGGGGTATGTTACCACCACAGTGCCCCAGATGCTGGTACATCTGGTTTCCAAGAAAAAGACCATTTCTTACGTTGGATGTGTGGCCCAGATGTACATCTTTCTGATGCTAGGTATCACTGAGTCTTGGCTTTTTGCAATCATGGCTTATGACAGGTATGTAGCCATTTGCCATCCCCTGAGGTATAATGTCATCATGAGCCCTTTGCTGTGTGGGTTAATGGTGGGCTTCTGTGGATTCTGGGGTACTAGCTGTGCCCTGATATACACCGTCTCTGCTATGATTCTTCCCTATTGTGGACCCAATGAGATAAATCACTTCTTCTGTGAAGTACCTGCGGTCTTGAAGTTAGCCTGTGCAGACACATCTCTCAATGACCAAGTGGACTTCATCTTGGGCTTCATCCTTCTGTTAGTCCCACTCTCCCTCATCATCATTGTCTACATCAGTATATTTGCTGCCATCTTGAGAATCCGCTCATCCCAAGGGTGACTCAAGGCCTTTTCCACCTGTGCCTCCCACATCACTGTGGTCACCATGTTCTCTATTCCATGTATGGTCATGTACATGAGACCTGGCTCAGAGGCCTCCCCAGAAGAGGACAAGAAGCTGGCTCTGTTCTACAACGTCATCTCTGCCTTCCTCAACCCCATCATCTACAGCCTGAGGAACAAAGATGTGAAGAGGGCTTTCCTCAAAGTGACAGGCTGGGGCAGGGCCCCAGAATGAAGTCACAGAAGCTGGGGCACCAGCAACAAACCCAGGACACAGCCTACATGGCCTCTCCATCCAAATCCTTTCGGACGTCCCTGGGTACACCTGATATATCAGCTGGCTAGATTCAGTGGGACCGCATATCAGACAGAACACCTGAAGGGCTAAGGCAGTGGGTGTCCCTCAAGCACAAAGGCACCAGACAGTGGACTCCATGTAGGCAGGCCCCATGTTTGATTCATCTCTGTATCACCAGTTGATAAGATCAAGCAAAGAACTGGCATCAATTTTTATTTTTAATAAAATATTATTTATTAAAATAATACAAATGTTATTATTTTTATTTTTTATTACTAAATGAACACAAGACTGGGTGCTTGAGCTCTGGACTCATGAAATAAGCTCAAATTGATGGGGACAAAATGACTTCCAGATTCCCAGATCAGTGACCCAACTATAGCTTAATCAGGGACACGTTCTGAAGTAAGACTAATTTAAGAGAAATAGATGGTTGTCCTATAAAATAGAGTTCAGGGACATAATAAAGGTCAGTTTTCATTTAGTACTATTAAGAGAGAATGAATTTAGGGCACAGAAAACCTCATGTCACTAAGAAAAGGAACTCTGTTTTAGTGAGGGGATATTTGTAGAGGGGAATAGAGTCTCCTAGTAATTGGGTGAAAATCTCCTCCAACCCAGACACTTTTATAATGTATTTTCAACTTTATTGAAGTACACTGACATATAATGAGCTGTAGGTATTAAAATTAAATATTCTGATGAGTTCCAAAGCATGAATATAGCTGTGAAACCATCGCCATAATAAAAATCATCATAACCACAATCCCCCCAAGTTTTCTTGTGAGCTTTGCAATTCCTCTGTATTAGCCATCTATTTCTATGTAACAAATCACCTCTCCCTAATTTTGTGTCTTAAAACAACAAACTTTTTTTTTTTTTACACTTTCTGTGGGTCAAGAATTTGAAGGAAAGTTTGCTGGGTCCTCTGGATTAGGGGCTCTCAGGAGACTGCAATTAAGATATCAGCTGGAAGAGTTGATCTTCTAAAGTTAACTGGTGAAGAATCTACTTCTAAGCACACATGGCTGTTTGCAGGGTTAAGTCCTGCCAGGCTATTGGATTGAGGGTCTCATTTTCTTCCTGACTGTTGCTCAGGTCATTCATCACTTCCTTTCATGTGTACCTCTCCCTACAGCAGCTCTCCATGTGGCAGTTGGCTTTATCTAAGCAAGCAAGATCCAACCAGTCCATTCTGAAGGAGATCAGCCCTGAGATTTCTTTGGAAGAAATGATGCTAAAGCTGAAACTCCAGTTCTTTGGCCACCTCATGCAAAGAGTTGACTCATTGGAAAAGACTCTGATGCTGGGAGGGATTGGAGGCAGGAGGAGAAGGGGAAGACAGAGGATGAGATGGCTGGATGGCATCACTGACTCGATGGACATGAGTTTGAGTGAACTCCGGGAGTTGGTGATGGACAGGGAGGCCTGGCGTGCTGCGATTCATGGGGTCGCAAAGAGTTGGACATGACTGAGCAACGGAACTGAACTGAAGGGAGTAAAAGTAAACACAGCCAGTTTATAGAACTGCTGTGACTTAAGTTATATAGTCATGTTAATGTATATACTGAGTCTTGATGTGACCAAAAATATGTTTTAATTAGATAGGAGTGGTGAAATGTAAGAGATATGTGCATGTTATGGNCAAGCAAGAAAGAGAGCAAGAGAGAGACAGACTTCCAATCACTTTTGGGATATTCATGAATAGCAAACTACGGGGTTTAGCACAGACTCAAGGGGAGGGGATTACCTTAGACACGAATACCAGAATACAGGGGTCATTGGTTCATGCAAAGTTCTCCCTTGTGACTCAGACTCTTGCTGCTACTCAAGGAGGGGTCTATGGTTGAGTGTCACTAGCATCACCTAGGAGTGGTTAAGAAGTACAGAATCTTGGCCCCTACACACCTTTGTGATCAGAATTTCACTTGAAAAGATATTTCAGGTGATTCTTATGCACATTTGAGTTTGATAACAATGATTTAGCCAACACTGCAAGGACAGTATCACACAACCTGTGTCAGTAGACCTGTAGTGTAACTACAGTTTTTTTTTTGTTGTTGTTAAAAAATGTTTGTGAAAATTTAAGCTCAGAAGTGAATAAAGCTTTTTAAAAAACTAAGAGGAGAAACCTAAACTTCCTTGACACAGGTTTGGCTCTAGGGTTTCAGGTAAGATTGATCTTACATTCTCTTGTCTCTGAGATTTCATTTGTCATTTATATTGAGTCACTCATCTGACATTGTAATTATCTTGAGAAAAACCTGAATTTGGCTTCTGTCCACCTTGTTTGTAACTCTATTTTGTTGAGAAGAATAAGAAAGAGTAGCATATGGTTATCTGGAATTGGCAGAAAGAAAGGGGCTAGAGTATTGACATTTTATTATGTTATCACAAAGAAAGGCAACTTTCTTTGGTCCTATTTCCCTGCCAGCTACCATCCATATCTTCATTTTCCTCCGGAAAAATTTTTTTAGAAAGAGTTGTCCATACTCTAATTTCTGTCCTACGGTCTTCTCTGAAACACACCAGTTAGGTTTGACTCTTATTCACACCATTAACACTTCCTTCACCACTACCTCAGTTCAGTTCAGTTTGGTTGCTCAGTCATATCTGACTCTTTGCAAACCCATGGATTACAACACGCCAGGCCTCCCTGTCCATCACCATCTCCCAGAATTCACTCAAACTCACATCCATCGAGTCGGATGCCATCCAGCCATCTCATCCTCTGTTGTCCCCTTTTCCTTCTGCCCCCAATCCCTCCCAGCATCAGAGTCTTTTCCAATGAGTCAACTCTTCGCATGAGGTGGCCAAAGTATTGGAGTTTCAGCTTTAGCATCATTCCTTCCAAAGAATTCCCAGGACTGATCTCCTTCAGAATGGACTGGTTGGATCTCCTTGCAGTCCAAGGGACTCTCAAGACTCTCTCCAACACCACAGTTCAAAAGCATCAATTCTTCAGCACTCAGCTTTCTTCACAGTCAAACTCTCACATCCATACATGACTACCGGAAAACCATAGCCTTGACTAGACAGACCTTTGCTGGCAAAGTAATGCCTCTGCTTTTGAATATGCTATCTAGGTTGGTCTTAACTTTCCTTCCAAGGAGTAAGCATCTTTTAATTTCATGGCTACAGTCACCATCTACAGTGATTTTGGAGCCCCAGAAAAGAAGTCTGACACTGTTTCCACTGTTTCCCCATCTATTTCCCATGAAGTGACAGGACTGGATGCCATGATCTTCGTTTTCTGAATGTTGAGCTTTAAGCCAACTTTTTCGCTCTCCTCTTTCACTTTCATCAAGAGGCTTTTTAGTTCCTCTTCACTAAAGGGACTCTCAAGAGTCTTCTCCAAACCACAGTTCAGAATCATCAATTCTTTGGCTCTCAGCTTTCTTTATATTCCAACTCTCACATCCATACATGACTACGGGGAAAACCATAGCCTTGACTAGACGGACCTTTGTTGGCAAAGTAATGTCTCTGCTTTTCAATATGCTATCTAGGTTGCTCATAGCTTTCCTTCCAAGAAGTAAGCATTTTTTAATTTCATGGCTGCAGTCACCATCTGCGGTGATTTTGGAGCCCCCAAAAATAAAGTCTGACACTGTTTCCCCATCTATTTGCCATGAAGCAATGGGGCCAGATGCCATGATCTTCGTTTTCTGAATGTTGAACTTTAAGCCAACATTTTCAGTCTCCTCTTTCACTTTCATCAAGAGGCTCTTTAGTTCTTCACTTTATGCCATAAGTGTGGTGTCATCTGCATATCTGAGGTTATTGATATTTCTTCCAGCCATCTTGATTCCAGCCTATGCTTCCTCCAGCCCAGCATTTCTCATGATTTACTCTGCATATAAGTTAAATAAGCAGGGTGATAATATACAACCTTGACGCACTCCTTCCCCTATTTGGAACCAGTCTGTTGTTCCATGTCCAGTTCTAACTGTTGCTTCCTGACGTGCATACAGATTTCTCAGGAGGCAGGTCAGGTGGTCTGGTATTCCCATCTCTTTCAGAATTTTCCACGGTTTGTTGTGATCCACACAGTCAAAGGCTTTGGCATAGTCAATAAAGCAGAAATAGATGTTTTTCTGGAACTCTCTTGCTTTTTTGATGATCCAGTGGATGTTGGCAATTTGATCTCTGGTTCCACTGCCTTTTCTAAAATCAGCTTGAACATCTGGAAGTTCATGGTTCACGTATTGTTGAAATTCTCTGTCTTGGAGAATTTTAAGCGTTACTTTACTAGCATAGGAAATGAGTGCAATTGTGCGGTAGTTTGAGCATTCTTTGGCATTCCCTTTCTTTGGGATTGGAATGAAAACTGACCTTTTCCAGGCCTGTGGCCACTGCTGAGGTTTCCAAATTTCTGGCATATTGAGGCAGCACTTTCACAGCATCATCTTTTAGGATTTGAAATAGCTCAACTGGAATTCCACCACATCCACTACCTTTGTTTGTAGTGATGCTTCCTAAGGCCCACTTGACTTCACATTCCAGAATGACTGGCTCTAGGTGAGTGATCACACCATCATGATTATCTGGGCTGTGAAGATCTTTTTTGTATAGTTCTTCTGTATATTCTTTCCACCTCTTTTTAATATCTTCTGCTTTTGTTAGGTCCATACCATTTCTGGCCTTTATTGAGCCATCTTTGCATGAAATGTTCCCTTGGTATCTCTAATTTTCTTGAAGAGATCTCTAGTCTTTCCCATTCTGTTGTTTTCCTCTTTTTCTTTGCACTGATCACTGAGGAAGGTTTTCTTATCTTTCCTTGCTATTCTTTGGAACTGTGCATTCAAATGGGTATAAAACAGGGATAAGTAATAGAGAAACTGTTGTTTGACATAAGGATGATAGGGAATGTCTCACTGAGCAGGAGATATTTGAGCAAAGATATCAATAATGAGAGGGAGCTAAGTATGAGTTTGGAGAAGGGCATGGCAACCCACTCTATTTTCTTGATTGGAGAATCCAGTGGACAGAATAACCTAGCTGGCTACGCATCTATGGGTCTCAAAGAATTGAACATGACTGGGCAATTAACTTTTTCACTTTTACAAGTATGAGGTGATCAGAAGGAAGAGGAATTCAGGCAGAGGGGATAGATGTTGTGAAGTAAGAACAACTTTTAAATATTCCAGGAAGACCATGGCAAAGACTGATGGGAAGCCATAAGAGGGGTTTTTTAAGGGCATATGATCTAATTTATAGATTAAAGAGATCTCTGGCTACTTTGTTGAGAATAGACCTAAGGGGTCAAGGGTGGAGCAGGAAAACTAGTTAGGACTTACTGTGGTAGCCAAGTATGAGATGGACCATGGCAGTTGAGAGGAGGAAAAGTGATTCACTTGTGAATAATTTAGCTATAATTGGAAGGCAGTTGCAGAGAGATTTGATTGGTATAGAATAAAAAGAAATACATCAGGTGTGATGAGTCACAGGTATTTGGCCTGATCAACTGGATGAATGGCACTGTCAGTAACTGCAGAATTGGGGTACTATATGGATGTTGAGGACAGGGCAAATTTAGGGGCAGAGATAACTATGAGTCCATGTGGGGACATGTTGACCTTGAGATTCTTATCCAAGTGAAGAAACTGAGAGGGCAGTTAGATATGTAACTCAGGAGCTCACAGGGGGGATTAGGGCTAGAGATGCAAACTTTTTTTTTTTTTTTTTTACTTCTACATAAGTATTTTCTTTAGAATGTAAGCCTATGGTGTGTAAGGAATGGACACTGAGCAGTTTCTGAAGGTAGATGTGCACACCCTGTATTATTTGATGATGAATAAACAGGTGCTACTTTCATTCATTTGTCTGTCTGTGGAAAGTCTGGGACGTGTATAGTAAAGAGGTAACAACAAAACCATATGAACACTTCCTGAGGACACATATGGTTTACAATCTCACTAGAATATAAGACAAACATAACTTATTGTTTCCATAATAATGCAGAACAGAGGGGCAAACACAGTTTCTATAATTATTAATGTGAGTGGGATTAGTGTGAGTTAGAAGAAGACAGGTAAAACTGGAACCCAATTTTGGAACTGAGGAACTTAGGCAGGAAGGAGCAGGCAGGGCTTCCCACATAGGGAGAAGTCAGGAGCGTCACTTCTGGCAATTCTGATTCCGTAGCTCTGGGAAGGGCCCTACCATTTGTTTTGTTTGTTTGTTTTTCTCCTCACGTGGGGAACTTCCTCCAGGGCATACCTCTTCCCTAAAACTATGATTATTTACTACAGTTAATAGGGGCTTCCTTGATGGGTCAGTGGGTAAAGAATCCGCCTGCAATGCAGGAGACACAGTTTGATCCCTGGGTCAGGAAGATCCCTTGGAGGAGGGCATGGCAACCCACTCCAGCCGTCTTGCCTGGAAAAATCCCATGGACAGGGGAGCCTGGTGGGCTACAGTCTCTGGGGTCTCAAAGAGTAGGACACAACTGAGCAACTAACACTTTCTCTAGAGCCAGTAGCCCTGCTGAGCACCTAGGCAGTGTTGTTTCCAGTCACCATACTAGCGTGGGTGCTCATGCTGAGTCTTCTTGTTTTAGAAGATTTATTTCCCTACCTTCACAGAACTTGAGGTTTATAACTTTGTCTCTCTTTAGTTTGTGCTGTAGGCATAAGTTTTGGCTTTCTTTTCTCTCCTTTTGATCTACATTACTTTTGGAAGATGTTTGTAGGGTTCAGATTCAGTTTGCTGCCATTATCCAGAGCCTACAAATTGATTTCAAGTGTAGCTCCCTATCTTTGTGAGTGATTGCTGTGCTATTCTATATCATGGACCTAAATTTATAATCCTACAGACCCGACATACAAACTCGTGATAAGGGTTCAGATTCAGTTTGCTGCCATTATCCAGAGCCTACAAATTGATTTCAAGTGTAGCTCCCTATCTTTGTGAGTGATTGCTGTGCTATTCTATATCATGGACCTAAATTTATAATCCTACAGACGCGACATACAAACTCGTGATGCTCCACTTCAGCTATGTGAAATTGCCATGGTGAAATTAAAAACTCGGGTTTCAGGAGAGTCTGTGTTTTAGATTCTAATGTAGCCTCTAAGTTTGGCTGTCAGATGTTATTGTTTTATTATTATTATTGTTTTATTTAAACGAATAGAGACACAGTTTTCTCAAGTGAGGATGATATGTTTTGAGATGGCACAATAAAGAAATTCTAAGGAGAGGTTCTGGAGAGATCATTCTGGATCCAGGACTGCTCCAGGAACTTTGTGCCAGAAGTTCATGAAACTTTACTGTACTAGACTAAATATCATGGCTTGGCTTTTCTCCACAGTTCTGCCTAGTGTTCTTTTAGTATTAGTTGACTGTACATTGTTTTCCTGCTTTTTATAACTTGAAACCACCCGTGGCCCGTTATGGCTCCTTCATTTTCTTCCTACTTTATGGTCCCTTGCACAATCACCTGTGTCTGGGTGTGGGTGTGCAGGTGAATATTAATCTCTTACAAGGAGCAACCAGTATGAGAAGTACAGGGATTATTACATCAAATACCACATAGGCAATGAGACTGCATTGAATTAAGCTCCTCCTTATTTGACCAAACCTATGATGATTTTTTTCTGGATGGTTGACTCTATGTTTTATTTATTCTCTATAGCAGTGGTCCCCAACTTTTTTTGGTAGCAGGGACTAGTTTCATGGAAAACAGTTTTTCCATGGACTGGTGTGAGAGGGGATGATTTCAAGATGATTCTCATTAGGTGTGAGCAATCTAGATTCCTCACATGCACAGTTCACAGTAGGGTTCACAGGCCTATGAGAATCTAATGACACCATTGGTTTGACAGGAAGCAGAGCTCAGGTGGTAATGCAAGCAATGGGCAGTGGCTATAAATACAGGTGAAGTTTCACTGGCTTGCCTGCAACTCACCTGCTGTGCAGCCCAGTTCCTAACAGGCCACAGACCTTGTAATAGTTCATGACCTGGGGGTTGGGGGCCTATACTCTATAGCATCAGCATCTATTAAACAATATAGCACTGGTGAAATGAACGAAAGAGTTTGAAAGTCCTAAAGGGCATTACATGTTAAGCTGTGGGCCTAAATAATATATCTCAATGATATTAATTGCTGTTATAAAGCCTGAACTGAAATCAAAATTTAGGACTTTACGATAAATATGTACAGAAGCTCTGTTCTAGTGTTTAAGATTAACTCACAGGTCATTGGAATGTTTTCAAGGAGACAACCAAGACAATCTTAGGGTTATCAAAGATTTTGATTTAAGAAATAAAGGATCTATTATAACTACATAGTCTCAGACACTGAAAATTTTAGAAAGCAATATATACTATCTCTAAAAAGTAGGAGAGAGAAAACTACTAGAAACAAAAATTTCTATAGAAAATAACTTTATAGAACTTTAGAGAAGGAAGGTTAGTGTAGATTAATATTTTAAGTAATATTTTGCTATAATGTTAATTATGGACAAGTTCAAAATAAATAAAAATTATTTAAAATTCCTCTGTCCAGAAACAATGAATTTTAGTGTTTACATATATATTTTCCAGTCTTCCCATTATGTGTGTACACATCTACCACTTAAACAATTTTTAACATAGCAGTAGTTACTTATACAATAGACCTTTTCATATTACTGGTTAATATGCATTTTTCATTTATTCCATTCCTAATATTACTTTTAATAGCTGTATAGCATTCCACTATTTGAGCTCCCTAGGTGGCTCAGAGGTAAAAAATCTGCCTGCAATGCAGGAGACGTGGGTTTGATCCCTCAGTCAGGAAGGTCCCCTGGAGGGGGACATGGCAACCCACTCCAGTATTCTTGCCTGGAGAATCCCATGGGCAGAGGAACTTGGCAGGCTACAGTCCATAGGTTCGCAAAGAGTCAGACATGAAGCGGCTGAGCACACACATTCCACTATATCGATGTACTATCATTAATTTAATCAGCCCTCTATCATCAGACAAGGTTTTCAGTTTTTCACAGTTGTAAGTAAACCATGATAAGCACTTGCTTCTTAATCTTTGTGCAGATCTTTGATTATTTCCTTTAGATAAATTCCTAGATGTGAAAGTTCTGGATCAAATAGCATTTATATCTTTTAAAGTTTTATATACGTATTGCTAAGACGGTCTCCCAGGAGTTGTGCCAATTTCATTCTGTCTGTGGTAACATCTGAAAGTTTCCTTCCAAAAGAAACTTAAAGTGGTACCAGTCACTCTTCTCTGAGTCCTATCTGGTCCACCAGTTACAGCAGACCCCACTTAACTCTTACCTTAAGGTTATACATAAGCCTTTTTTAGATCATTTATGCTTTAAATGAGACAGATGAAAGAATATAATTTGACAGTGGAATTAGAATGTATTCCTGTCTTATACCTGCTCTGTAAAAGTGTTCTGCTTACCCTGGACAAAAACAGCAGACAAAGAAAAAGAAAGAAACAAACAAAAAAAATCCACCTCTTTATTTGGACTGATTGAGCAGTCCCAATGTGCTAGCACTGACCTGAACATGCAGGAGACATGAGTCCTGCCCTCTGAGACCATACAACTCCGTGTACCATTATTCATAAGGCATTATGTGAATCGTGGGCCTCTAGGACAATGGCCTTTTGTTTAAGTGCTTGAACCATATGATACAGACAGACTACAAGATACCTGTGATCCACCCTTGTGGGAGGATTGTGTGAATAAGTCTTAGTATTTGTGGAGTCAGGAAGAAGGAAAAGTGTGGCTATCTGTTTCAACTCTAGAATAATACCAAAAACCCAGAGGAGTCCATACTGGGAAATCGACCTAAGTGGTAGACTAGCAGTTGGTGATGAGTTGGGGACAGAAAAATCTACTTATTCCCATTTCTCCTACCGTGTCTTCTCCAAGGGAGTCTGTGCCACTCCGAAGAGGCCAGTTTCCTCCATGTAATAGCTTAGAGTTTCTGAGACTTTCAGAACTGCTTAGGGAAAGGGTGTAGTATGAGAACGAGGGGAAATATTTGAAATTGGGCCTCTCATTAGTAATCAGAAAGGTTGTAGTGGACCTGGAACTTCCTGTAGTGTTGGAGTGCTGGTGTGCAGTGTCACTGGGCAAGGAGGTTTGATGGGGGAATGGGCTTCCCAGGTAGCTCAGCTGGTAAGGAATCTACCTGCAATGCAGGAGACCCCGATTCCATTTCTGGGTCAGGAAGTTCCCCTGGAAAAGGGATGGGCTACCCACTCCAGTATTCTTGGGCTTCCCTGGTAGCTCAGATGATAAAAAACCCACCTGCGATGTGGGAGGCCTGAATTGGGTTGGGAAGATCTCCTGGAAGAGGACATGGCAACCCACTCCAGTATTCTTGCCTGGAGAATCCCCATGGCCAGAGGATCCTGGCAGGCTGTGGTCCATGGGGTTGCAAAGAGTCGGACACGACTGAGTGAGATGGATACAGGATATAGGGTATTGCTTGACTGAGAATTAAAATGAGAGTCTGTAGTGCACTGCTTGGACCAGAAAGGCTTTCCCATGGTTACCCGATTAGCTGAAAGTGGCATGAGTTAGAGGGACAGTTGTAACAGTGACATAAAAATTCCAAATAATCCTTCTGAATAGATATGCACACATTTAGAAAATGCATAATAAATGACATATAGTGAAAATGTAAACAAGCCATTTAATAACATTTTAATGCTTGATTCTGATCTCTTAATTAAATGTGCATAAAAGAAAACAATGGTGGAACATCTGTGTGTGTTATTGGGATGGCAGGATTTATGCTGCACCCTGGGCTTTTTTGTTCATGTCTCAGTGTGAGCGAACACGGGAGAGTTTCCTCTGGGAGGCACAGATTTACCCATTTGAGCCCCACAGAGTCTGTGTTCCCACCCACCTCCTCTTGGCTGTGGCTGTCTCCGCTCGCCTTTCCTCTTACATTCAATACTGTATGGCTCATTCTCTGCTTAAATTAAACCACTCTCATCATTTGATCTGAAAGCCACTCTTCACCCCACCCCTATAACCTGAAACCCTGACCTAACCCTGACTCAGCCCTGTTATCTCAGCAGCTGTACACAGCATTACCTAATGTTTTTGGCCTCGGTGAATAATCTCTAAGAGCCTTGGGGAAAGCATGGCCCTTTGTATCTGTGACCTTGCAGCAGTTATTACTCAGCTGGACACTATGGGGTTTAGATGTTAGAGAGAGAAATTGTACTCACTCCTGCTGGTGAATTTTTTTATTACAAATCATTTGGGGGATGTATCCTGGAGCTTCATTTTGCCCAATCCTTAAATGAGAGTACCAGCAGTCACAAAAGTCGAAGGTTATTAAGTACTTTAAGATCTTCTAGTGGAAATGTTACTCCTTGAAATGATTTTTTTTTTCTGTCATTACTTGGAATATACCTGATCACCAGAAAGTTTATCTTTGATTAAATGAACATAAAAAGTACTCCAGAAGAATTCTGTATCAGATCTACAATAGAAAGGCACAGCCAAAAGACATTCTTAAACATACAATAATTAATATTTAATGCCCCTCTTTATGAGTAGGACATTGCAATGGGACTATCTCTAATCCTCATAATGTTCCTGCAAAATAGGTAGTTTTATTCTTCATTCCACAGGTGATGAAACAGATTCAGACTTGTTTAGGTGATGTGCCTATATTTATATTGCTAGCCAGCAGGAGACCTGGGATTCAGACTCAAGTCAGTCTCTGTTTCAAGACCATAATCTTTCCATGAAATCAGACTCCATCATACGACAGCTCCTGTTTCCTGTACACCCATATTGAGATGCTGTTCTGAAAGAGTTAACTAGAATATATCCTGTTTGTGACAAATGTCTGAAACTTGTTTTTATAACTTGGATGTAATTCACAAATAAAGAGTAATTATCAATATGTCACAGATGAAGAGCTGCACGTATGGATCGGTGTAATTTCTGTTCCCTTGGCTTATGGATGCAGTATGCCCCAGGGAGTTTCACATATCCACATGGCATCTCCTCGTACTGGGTTCTGTGTGAACTGAACAAAGTGGAAAGCTCCTATGTATTGGGATAGCTCATGACTGGTTACCAGCTGAGGAAATTTGTGTAAAATTACCTTACCATATGTACACATGGTTTCTTTTCTGAATTTGTTCTGCACCATTCATTGTAGGCAAAATACCAAGTATTGGTACTAGCTCTGTATTTCTTATTTATTTATTTATTTTTAATTGTGGGATAATTGCTTTCCAATATTGTGTTGGTTTCTGCCATACATCAGCGTGAATCAGTCATAGGTATACTATGACCCTCTGTCTTGAACCTCCCTCCCTCCTCTCACCCCATCCCACCCATCTAGGTTGTCCCAGAACACTGGTTTGATCTCCCTGAGTAGTCATACAGCTAATTCCCATTGGCTATCTGTTTTATGTATGGTAATGTACGTGTTTCTATACTACTCTCTCCTTTCGTCCCACGCTCTCCTCCCCCACTCCTGTGTCCAAAAGTCTGTTCTCTATGTCTGCATCTCCATTGCTACCCTGTAAATGGGTTCATCAGTACCATCTTGGGGTACATATACACAGTGAAATATTTACTCAGCTAGAAAGGAATGCATTTGAGTTGGTTCTAATGAGGTGAATGAACCTAGAGTCTATTATACAAAGTGAAGTAAGTCAGAAAGAGAAAAACAAATATCGTATATTTGGAATATATATGGAATATATATTCCAAATATATATATGGAATCTATTTTTGTACATCTTGATGGGTGCTTGTTTTAGAAGCATTGCCCCAGGAGAGGAGAAAGAGACGAGGGTGTCTGTCTGCCTTTTGCTATCTTCTTTTCGCTTTCTTGTGCCTCTGTTGCCCATCTGATCTCCTTCATCAGTTTACTATAATCCTTTGGTGAAAATGACATCAAACATTCATAGACTAGAAGTTATTAAGACTTTAAATCACATGAGACTACCCATAGGATAATTTTTCGATCTGCCTTTTGCATGTTTCAGCTTCCAGTAGTGGATATGCGTACTGGAGACATGTAACTTATACCTGTTCCATTCTTTTTTACTGTTTTCTTAGTCTGAGAGAATCTCTGCTTTAGGCTTGTTATGTGTCTGAGACAGACCAGTTATTAGGTTTGTATGATGTAGGCTGTGGGGCGGAAAGGAAGTTTATAGGATATTGAGGTGTGTATTAAGAAAAGCATTATAATATAGTGGAAAAAACATGGGCCTCAGAGTATCACAGGAGCTCAGCTCTTTTACTTATGAGCTGTGTCACTTTGAATGAGTTATTTAACCCACCAAGCCTGTTTTGTTTTGTTTTTTAATCTGTAAGAATAATAATACCTGCTTTATAGAGATATTGTGCAAATTAAATGAAATAGCACATTTGGTATAGTGGTATTGTTCCTGACCCTCTAATGTTGGTTGCTTAGATTTCATGCAGCAAGGAAAGAGGAAACTAGAAAAGAATGGAAATTAGATGATATTGGGTTTGATCAAAATGTTTTCATTGTTTCCATTCAGCGTAATAGAAGAGTGTTTAGAAGCTGCTGCTGCTGCTAAGTTGCTTCAGTCGTGTCCGACTCTGTGCGACCCCATAGATGGTAGCCCACCAGGCTCCCCTGTCCCTGGAATTCTCCAGGCAAGAATATAGAGTGGGTTGCCATTTCCTTCCCCAGTGCATGAAAGTGAAAAGTGAAAGTGAAGACGCTCAGTAGTGTCCAACTCTTAGCGACCCCATGGACCGCAGCCCACCAGGCTCCTCCGTCCATGGGATTGTCCAGGCAAGAGTACTGGAGGCAGAGCCCCCAGTTCTGTTTCCAGCTCTGCCACTGAAAAGCTGTAAGGTCTTTACTCTTAGCCTCGCAGTGTGTTTCTCATCTTACAAGTGAATAAATCAGAATGAATGCTCTCTACTTAGTTATATAGTTTTTCCTTCTGAAGACTTCTTCTTCCCAGAGTTGAACATAGCTGTCACTCAGAAGTGTGTAAAACCTCAAAGGCCAAGAGCCAAGTATCTAGACAGGCCTATTGCTGAGGTATCCTTCTCACTGTGCAACTCTGTTTACATGTGCATTTATGTTCTTTGTATATTTGTCATGTGTCTGAGTATGTATGCACCTGCATGCTTGTTGAAGTAAGCACACTAGCATACATTCATACATTTTTGTGGGTATGTGTGTTTATATATAACCTATATATATATATACAGTATGTGTGTATATATATAAATATATGTCTGTGTGTATGAGAAACAGATGCTCTGTAGGCAGATAAAGCAGATAAATATAGATCCAAATAGAAGCAAAGTATATAAATATAGACCTTAAATAGAGTGAATGCAAGCAGATCAGCACCATTTCATTATTGCTGGAAGTCTTTTTAATGAAAGAGGTGAAAATCAGTAACTGACATTGAAATTATCGATTGAACAACACTGTCAGATCAGAAGGCATGGTGTAAGGTAAGAAAATAACCTTTCTTTCAACTTTGAGGAGCAATTAGCAGGAAGATTTGTTACTTTTAATTATTTGATTTATGAAAGTTTTTAGATGCTATGTAGTGTGGTGTCTTTAAAAGTACAGATATATCATCATCCTTCCTAAAAATACTACCAGAAAACAAAAAAATAATGCATAAGAAAAGAACACCTGTTCCAATCCTGAGAAAGGACTTGAGAAAGGTGACAAGATTACTCTTCTTTGCAGGCTGTGATTGGCAGCTCTTTCCCATTTCTAGGTATGGACAGATGAGTTAGTTTCATTCTATGTTATTTTTCACAAGCCCCCTGAAGTCTTTAAGGAAACCCACATAAAGGAGATATTTTGAAGCATAAGGCCATAGTCACCATTGTTAAGTTATTTTCGTGGGACTGCGTGTGATTGTGTTTAGTGAGTATGTTGTGTGAGTAAAACTGGGCTTCCATCTGTTACTTTCATGTCACTGTTTGCACCAGTCAAAATAAGTGGTTGCGAGTTTTGCTTTATTTTGTTTTGTTTTAGTGGGGAGGGTACTGTGAGTTATTTTGAGTAGGTTTGAGTTAACTGGGTAATTTTCTTTAATGTTGAAAGTTACATCTTGGTCATGAGTTTAAATTCCATATGAAAAGAAAGAATGCCTCCTCTTTCCTATAAATCTCACCTATTTCCCACAACAGATCATGTGACTTTTTCAACATCATTATAAGAATATCCAGAGAAGCTCAGTTTTGAAGAAAGTCCCTGAAATTATGCAGATGCAAATCCTGCTTTTTCCTCACACCACAGAACTGTCAAAGTCCTTGTCATCGCTTTTCCTGTTGATCGTTTTACTATTGCTTTTCCTTATAAAGGCAAGAAATGGGGGCCCAGAAGGTGGTGTAGTTCTCTCCTCTTCTGTGCTTCTTTGAAGCCAGAAGCCACTGTTTCTTCCTTCTTGCTCTCAAACACTCAGACTTTAGCAAGAAGAGAAGAGAAGGACAGAGCAAGGACTCTTTCAGTTCAGTTCAGTCGCTCAGTCGTGTCCGACTCTTTGCAAACCCATGAATCGCAGCACGCCAGGCCTCCCTGTCCATCACCAACTCCCAGAGTTCACTCAAACTCACGTCCATCAAGTCCGTGATGCCATCCAGCCATCTCATCCTCGGTCGTCCCCTTCTCCTCCTGCCCCCAATCCCTCCCAGCATCAGAGTCGTTTCCAGTGAGTCAGCTCTTCGCATGAGGACTCTTTAGAACTTGAGAAATAAATTAGTGCTGCCTAAGAACTGTTCATTCTTCCTTTCAGGCCTGTTTTGCTGCTATTACTTTAACTTCCTCACCAAATTTTGACTTTAAACATTTATTAAGAAAAGTATCCCAGAGGTCTTGAGAATAATATGTCACACACACACACACTCACACACTAATACAGTTGTGAAAAATTCATTCCAAAAGTCTGTAGTGTGTGAAAAATGGAGTATGCTGCTGCTGCTGCTGCTGCGTCGCTTCAGTCGACACGACCCCATAGACGGCAGCCCATCAGGCGCCCCCGTCCCCGGGATTCTCCAGGCAAGAACACTGGAGTGGGTTGCCATTTCCTTCTCCAATGCATGGAAGTGAAAAGTGAAGGTGAAGTCTCTCAGTCATGTCTGACTCTTCACAATCCCATGGACTGCAGCCTACCAGGCTCCTCCATCCATGGGATTTCCCAGGCAAGAGTACTGGAGTGGGGTGCCGTTGCCTTCTCCAAAATGGAGTATACTCTCCATTTTATTAATTATTTTCAAAGAATACTTCTAGCAATGTGTAAAGTTGGTGAACTCAATAGTACTTCAAACTATAGACTTTTCAGAACTGCTCTTTTTTACTTGATGTGTTCTAATGTTATTTTCAACAAGTGTTTATTTATGAGTAGTATAAAATAATATATCTACATATAAAAGATTCAGTATAGAAAAGCAGACTTTTGAAAAATAACTGCCAGATTAATATAATAAAACTTTTTGTCTACATGCGCACACACACACACACACACACACACACACACACACACACACAAATTCCTTTTTTCTTGTTCTTTGCTTCTTTCCCTTTGTCCTGGCCTAACATATTCAATTTGTCAAGTACTTTATAGTAATTACCCAAAATTTTGACAAGGAGTAAAAAAATGTATGCACACAAACATATATACACAATGTAGACTTACAGCATTATGGCTTATTTAGCTTAAATATTTTTGGACTAAAATTCTGAGGAAAGTTAGTGCTGCCTAAGAACTGTTCATTCTTCCTTTCAGGCCTGTTTTGCTGCTGTTACTTTAACTTCCTCACCAAATTTTGACTTTAAACATTTATTAAGAAAAGTGTCCCAGAGATTTTGAGAATAATATGTCACACACACACACACACACACACACACACACACACACACAAATACAGTTGTGAAAAATTCATTCCACATACATATACATGTGTACACACATACACACACACACACATGCTTCTCCTTTACTTATTCTTTATTTTGTTCCTTTTCTCCTGGCTTCTCAGATCCATTGTTTAGACTTTGTCAAGTACTTCATAGTACAATAATTATCATAAACTTTAGCATAAAGGAAAAATGTATATAACACACATAGACACAAATATACATACATAGATACATCAATTGTTAATATGCAAATCATCAAATTTTAGTCAAATTTTGTTATATTTTTTACTTTTATTCAGTATAAATCTTTAAAGGAATTTTTAAAAGCACTCGAATATCTGGTGTGATTTAAAGATTCCTGAGAATGTGTGTATTTATTTACCTTTGATAAGGAACATTTTCCAGATATGAGTTTGGAAAACAAGAATTTGTCATAGCCAAGAGCAAAGCTAGAATCTATTTTTTGGGGGGAGTCATTTATCTTTCCCACCCCCAACTTGGGATTTTTAGTGGTTCTCATCATTGGTGTGGAGAATTTTCTTTTTGGTTAGATGGCTTCATATTCTGTTCCTGGCCTTGTGGTACATTACACCATGTATGAACCACTATGGGAGTCCAATAGGTCCTAACTCTCCTCACTGCAACTTTTTAATTAGCTGTGTCCTTAAGCAAGTTAAGCTAACAGCTCTGTAACTAGATTGCTAATCTATGAAACTTGCTGCTACTGCTAAGTCGCTTCAGTCGTGTCCAACTCTGTGCGACCCCATAGACGGCAGCCCACCAGGCTCCACCGTCCCTGAGATTCTTCAGGCAAGAACACTGGAGTGGGTTGCCATTTCCTTCTCCAATGCATGAAAGAGAAAAGTGAAAGTGAAGTCGCTCAGTTGTGTCCGACTCTTAGCGACCCCATGGACTGCAGCCTACCAGGCTCCTCGGTCCATGGATTTTTTAGGCAAGAGTACTGGAGAATCTATGAAACTTAGGCCAGTCTTAATTCACAGGGGATTTGTATTAAATGAATCATATCATGGAAGGGTGTAACACATAATATGTATTCAATAAATGCTAGTTTGCTTCTGGTCTATTAATTTTAACTTCTGTCTGAGACTTCCTCCTCCTAACCCTTCTCACCACTGTGGCTAGCATCATGATATAGACATTAACCAATGCTAGAGACATAGGAATAAGGCATTTAAAGTATTATTGATTATTATAGCTACCCTGGTAATGGGCTTACAAAAGAAGGAGATCTAAGAAAACCACCAGGAATTTCTGCTTCCTGTAATTGCAATGTTTTCTAGTCAAGAAATAGAAATGATAGACGTTTACCAAAGTATTGCCAGAATCCTGTTCATTCCAATAAAGTGTAATGAAATATCTATCCAAGTGATGTACATTAAGCCTTTTGAAATAATAAAACATCCACTTATTGCCCATGCTTGTATCAGTTTCATATCCTTCTTTCCACAGTGAATGTTACTCACTTTCACTCACTGTAGATTAGTCTCCTTGATTAGCACCTACTCTTTTTTAGGGCGAGGTGTGCGGCCAGAAAGGGCTTCCTAGGTGGCACAAGTGGTAAAGAACATGCCTGCTAATGCAGAAAACTTAAGAGATGCGAGTTCGATCCCTGGGTTGGGAAGAACTCTGGAGGAGGAAATGGCAACCCACTCCAGCATTCTTGCCTGGAGAATCCCATGGACAAAGGAGCCTGGTAGGCCACGGTCCATGGGGTCATAAAGGGATGGACACAACTGAAGTGACTTAGCACACATGCATGTACCGTCAGAATCCAGATTACATTGTTATTGTTCAGTTGCTCAGTCATGCCCAACTCTTTGCGACCCCATGGACTGCAGCATGCCAGGCTTCCCTCAAGTTTGCTCAAGTTCATGCCCATTGATTTGGTGATACCATCCAACCGTCTCATTCTCTGTCGCCTCCTCCTCCTGCTGCCCTCTACTTTCCCAGCATCAGGTCTTTCCAATGATTTGGCACTTTGCATCAGGTGGCCAAAGTATTGGGGATGTCATTGAAATGGCTAAATAGTTGCTGTATACCTTCTTTGTTAAGGAATAAGCGGGGCGGGGGAGGGGGGGACACCTCCCACTCTAAGATGTCTAGAGCTGCATTTCAGCCTAGAGCCAATCATTTTAACTGAATTGTAAACCCCACAGGAGTTACGCTTTATAAAGGAAACAATGACAGCATCTAAATGATTCTTGCAGTAATGTCCCTGTTATACAGAGATGTCTTTATCGGATCTAAGCTCACTCTGAACCTCCTCAGACTTCACTTTCTGTGTATCTGCAGATTTAGTATGCAACTCTCTGTCTTTTTTTGGCATTGAGAGTTTGGCCAATGTCATTAAACCACATTAAGTCACTAGGACTTCTCTAGATCTCTTGCTGCTATGCCACAGTCAGTCTCAAAATAGTTGTGACTGTGGAATAGAAAGAAAGAAAAGGAAACAGAAAGGTGACCTGATGTGATAGAAAAAAGAGTGGTGGTGTCTGGAGATTGTGAGCCCTTGCTGTCTATCTTGAATGAGATTCCTGTAACACAGGGCCCACTGTCCTCCGCAGCAGTGTGAAGGTCTAGACAGCGGTAACACAGGCAGAGACTATAGCTGTAGCTTACCCTCAGGTTGCCAGGACCTTATTTCAGTTTATAAAGCATTTAAATGTATACCAAATGCCTATTTATTGTATAGTGCTAAATCCAAACCTTTTCATCCTTTAAGATTTCTGAGACTCTCAAAACACATTTAAGAAAAGAAATCATTTTTATGAAGAAGACAAATAAACGTAGAAGCAGAGAAAAAGTGAGAAAAAGGAAAGAATTTAAAGCCAGTGTGTGTAAGTCACTCCGTCGCGTCTGACTCTTTTTGACCCCATGGATTATAGCTCACCAGTCTTCTCTGTCCGTGGAATTCTCCAGGCAAGAAAACTGGAGTGGGTAGCCATTTCCTTCTCCAGGAGATTTTCCCAACTCAGGAACTGAAGCTGGGACTCTTGCATTGCAGGCAGATTCTTTACCATCTGAGTCACCAGGTAAAGCCAGGTATAGAGATAAATGAGTGAGAAACAGTAAGAGAGACTCAGTCCAAAGGTCTAAAGAAGAATAAGGAGGAAGAAAAAAGAGAGGAAGAGGAGACTCAGATTAAAGATGGAAAATTATAAGATAGCTTTGAGGGGAACATTTTACATAATGTAAGCAGTCTTTATCTTATAAAAAATCTTTTGAAATCTCTCTTTATAGCATTTAAAATAAGATTCACTGTATGCAACTTTGACTTACTCTGTCCTGTGGAGAAATGAACTGTGAGCCTTAAGGTACAAGTCTCAGCTCTGTCACAAAATATAAACTCCTAAGAAAATTACCTTCTGAACTTCATAATCTTCACATACAAAGTGAGCGGTCCAGGCATATTCTCATCCACTTTTAAGAATCCATTAAATGAAACAGCACATGGAATGATCTTGTTGACCTGCTGCTTGGATGCTTGATGAAGGAAGTTCTGAATTAGATTAGATCATACTAATAATAAAAAAAAAAAACAAAGAAACTTTTGGAAGTTTTTACTGATTTGTACATGCTTAGCCCCAGATGAGTTAACAAGAAGGTAGCACCACTTTATAGAAAGTACTATGGCTACCATTGCCAAACACACTTTTAGTTAAATCTTCAACTGGAACATTATACTTGCAACTCTTTCTCTAAAGGTCTTATTCACCAATTAGCTGAAAGATGGCATTTCTGACTTTCTAATCCAGAAATTTAAAACTCCTGTGTAACCAAGAAAATGGAAATCAGTACATTCTTGGTTGCCCTTCTATTAATTTAAATTTGCATAACCTAATCAAAACTCAACCCTTCTTGCCCTTCAACAAAAAGCTATATTTTCTCCCATTACTAAATGGCTACATTCTTCTCAGGATTTTTTAAAAGATAAATTATGTTGCTGTCCCATGACTTTTCCTTTAGAATGTGTCCATGGAAATTAAAGTGGATTTTTCTGTGCCTAAGACTGAAATGAAAAATAGTCCAAAGGGATGGTGGAAATGAACACAAAACTTTGCTGATATCACTAGTATTACAATTTTGTTAAGCTTTGTTTCTAATAAAATCAAACTAAAGTCAACTGATCCACAAATAACTGTTTGACACTTTATCTACATCATTATTTTGTGTCTACAGTCTAAGCACAGCCTAAGATTTCCTGTAAATCTTTGGCATATGTTTTCTGAGGCTTTGCTAGTATACTATTCCTACTGGGCTGTTTCTTCCATAACCATTTTACTGTTTCAACAAGTATTGCTGAACATAGAGAATGTGCCAAGCACTGTGCTAGGTGCTAGGTATCAACTGTGTGCACATGGCTGCCAGTCATTGAATCAGCCTTGAAAAATGGGTGGAGTAGGCATCTATTTTTATTTTCTAAGCTGAAATGGGAGAAAAGAGAACACTGGAGGATCAGAAATGTAACCTCAAACTCTTGTTCTTTCCTTTAGGTGACCTCCTGTGATTTTTTTTTCTAGTCACCATTTACAAACACATTCAAGAAGGGTACTGCCTTGCTCTCTAATTGGCTGCTAATAAAGAGGATTTCTATTTATTTTTATCACTTTAGTGATTGTCCTCAGCCATAGGAGGGCACTCAGGTACAGGATGGTCCTGTGCCTGGCAGCACAGTCAACTTCACCCATACTTTCTAGCCTCAGCTTTGGGAACTCATTATGTGGCATAAGAAGCATCAGACAAGCTCAGAGGACTGAAGATTTCTGTAGTCATCCAGATCAAAAGTTACTTTTAGGTGCTCTCCATAAGCACAATATTAGAAATTATTGAAATTTCTCTTACAAGCATCTTCATCAGTTTAGAACCTTTTCTCATTGACCGTTTCTCTTTCATTGTCCTATATTGGGCTGTTCTATTTAGTCAAACAATGTGTATATACCTTCTTCCAGGGCTTCACTGGTGGCTCAGCTGGTAAAGAATCTGCCTGCAATGCGGTAGACGTGGGTTCGATCCCTGGGTTGGGAAGATCCCCTGGAGAAGGGAACAACTACCTACTGCAGTATTCTTGCCTGGAGAATTCCATGGACTGTATAGTCCATAAGGTCTCAAAGAGTCAGTTGGACACGACTGAGCGACTTTCACTTAAGCATTCCTCCAAAGTAAACTAATGACCTATTCAAAGATCTCCATATGCATTCTTCATGTATTTTTAAAAGGGAAGGGTAAAATTGAAGATATTTCTCTTTGCCCTGGTGATATCTCTGTGTGTTTTTCAAATGATATTTGCTATTAGGTAAACGAGTTAGACCATAGCATTGGCTAGCACAGGTATAGACTCCCAAAGGTATCAAGAGAATGACAACGGGAGCACATGGAGAAGTCTGACAATGTAGTGGAATTGCTTTCAAGTGATTTGACACATAGTACTTTCAGACACTCTCTTGCCAGTAATCCTCATTAGACATACGATCAGAATATTGGGGTCACTAACTCAAATCCGTTTATCTGAGACCTGAACAATAACTGAAAATCAGAGCTAAAGGTAATAAGAATGAAACTATTCTAGATATTAGAATTGTTTCTCTAACTGACTCTTAGTCTCTCCCCTCTGTTTGGTCCTTTTTTCCTCTCCCTGTTTCTCTCTTTCTCTTTTTTCTTCCCTGCCTTCCTGCTCCTTTCTTTTTAGTGTTCTGAATTCATTAGATGGCATAGTGTAAATCAATAGTAAACGCTAACCGCCTACTCTGTACTCAGTTACGCAACATCGCATAACCGGTACACAGAGACAAAAAGGGAAAAAGCACACACAGCCTTTACATTCAAAAGCTCTTGCATAATTTTACTTTTCCACAGCCAAAAAGAAAAAAAAAGGAAATAACAGATGGGGAAAACTTACAGTTTTTTTTCCCTTTTTTCAGACTGTAGAGAAGGGAGTTAGCTAACATTCATGACCATTTCTAGTTGCCCTGAGCTGCAGCAAAACATCCCATAATTGTCAGTGCCTTCACTGGCTTTAAAACAAGATTTTGTGACCCTCCATGATGTGGTAAGTTTTCCAGGTAACATAAGACTAAAATTATTCTGAGGTGTTTAATGCTGACTTGGTTTTTACTTATTTTGTGAAAAATCAACAACATTTAAAGTAAGAAATGAATTTTAAAATAGAAAGGATAAGGAAGACAGCTGTGTGTGTGTATGTGTGTGTTTTCATTTGAAATGTATCCTGATGTAATATTTATGTAAAAAGCTGGTTATATAAACCCTGTCTTTCTCTTGCTTTTTACTTTGGGGGCTGGATAAAGCCCTACAGTTTTTTTCTCATGACAAAGTATATTCAAACCTCAAAGTCTTAATGAAAGAGAAAACATCTAGATGCTACAGCAGACGCTTAATTTAAACTCCCTACAGAATTCATCCCTTAAACAACAGATCCATTTAAGAACTTGTAGTTTCTGGAATTCTCATTTAAAACTTTCTGTCGCACTATTCCCTGGAAAACCTTTGGATCATTGCACTGCCTTTAAGTCTCCAACGTATAACAAAGTTTTTTTTTGTTGTTCTTCACTTCTTTCGTACACCCCCTACTTTTTCACTGGAATAACTCCCTTCCCAAATGGAAACATGGTGAGATTTGTAGGAAGTTTATCAGTCTTCCTTCCCTGTTACAAATTTTGTTTCACTTAAGTGGCTGATGTCCTCTGGGCACCAGGCATTTGTCTGATGAGAGAGTTTAGAGGTCTTTGGAGGTTTGGTTTGTTCTTCCCTTTCAGCTTCTGCCTATCAAATGGTTCCAGAAAAACATCGATTTCTGCTTTATTGACTATGCCAAAGCCTTTGACTGTGTGGATCACAATAAACTGTGGAAAATTCTGAAAAAGATGGGAATACCAGACCACCTAACCTGCCTCTTGAGAAATCTGTATGCAGGTCAGGAAGCAACAGTTAGAACTGGACATGGAACAACAGACTGGTTCCAAATAGGAAAAGGAGTACGTCAAGGCTGTATATTGTCTTCATTGGAAAAGACTCTGATGCTGGGAGGGATTGGGGGCAGAAGGAGAAGGGGATGACCGAGGATAAGATGGCTGGATGGCATCACTGACTCGATGGATGTGAGTCTGAGTGAACTACAAGAGATGGTGATGAACAGGGAGGCCTAGCGTGCTTCGATTCATGGGGTTGCAAAGAGTCGGACACGACTGAGCGACTGAACTGAACTGAACATAGATACAAAATGCTAGTGAGCACAACATTAGGTACTCTGAGGTTTATGCTAGAAGAAAGTAAGATCAGGTATGTGCTAGTAGTTCTGAAGGTTCTGAATGCAATCAGGAAAGGTGAAATGGGGCCAGAGAGAGGATGGATCTGAGTAGGAACTACTGAAGCTCTTGATCACTGTGTGTTTTGGATCAGTATCATTCCTTTAGATCATACTTTACTTCTGGATGGTAAGGCCGTATGGAATTGGTTCATTTGATTTACTAAAGGAAGGAGGTAGATTTTTCTCTACTTTTTATAAAAGATTCAGGCTATTTCCTAGTTTGTTTGACTTTCTTTTATATGTTAGCTATTGAATTTTGGATTCCTTTTGTATGGAAAAGCCTGGTGCATACAGATAAAAATCAAAGCCAGGAGAGTTTTGTCTGGTTTTTCAGGTTTCATTATCTAAATGTGTGGTTCACTGTTGTGACGACTGAATGATCAAGATCACTGGGGTTGTAGTATCTCTGTATGTATGATGACATGGGCACACCTTTTGTTGTTTGAATAGGAATAATGATTAAGCTAGCATATGTTTTTAAAGTATTTTGTAAATATATTTCCTTTCAAATTTTTTTCCTTGAAAGAATCTATAGTTCAGACAGATTTGTTTGTGAAACATAATGAAAATTGGTCACAATATTCTAGTCTTTAAGCAAGATATTCACATATATCTTTACACATATATCTTTTCTGTATCCTTCATATTTTTAATCTTTTTTATTAATGTATAACTGATCTACAGTATTGTGTTAGTTTCAGTTATACAGCAAAATGATTTAGTTATATATAATTCTTTTTAAGATTAGTTTTCCTTATAGATTATTATAAAATATTGAGTATAGTTCCCTGTTACTGTGCAGTAGGTCCTTGTTGGTTATCTACTTTACATATAGTAGTGAGTATATGTTAATCCCCAAATCCTAATTTATTCCTTTCCCCTTTGGTAACCATATTTATTTTCTATGTCTTTGCATCTATTTCTGTTTTGAATATAAACTCATGTGTATCATTTTTTTTTAAGATTCTACATATAAGTGATATCATATGATTTTTGTCTTTTTCACTGGCTTACTTCACTTAGTATGATAATCTCTAGGTCCATCCATGTTACTGCAAAAGGCAATATTTCATTCTTTTTATGACTGAGTAGTATTTCACTGTATAAATATACCATATCTTTATCCATTCATCTGTCAATGGACATGTAGGATGTTTCCATGTCTTGGCTATTGTAAACAGTGCTGCTATGAACATTGGGGTTCATTAATCATTTTGAATTGTGGTTTTCTCAATTGTAGGTAAGTGTGGATTCCAATAGGCAGTTTTGTATGTGTGTACTTGATTATCAAATTGAATACTGCACCATGTAAAATGTTTCTTTATAATGTAATTTTAACATGATTAATCATCTGTAGCCAAACACTTAGTTTTGGTCTACAGTTCTGTATACAAGGAATCATTTAGAATACCCTGATTTTCAAATGGGTTTGCTTGAATTTGAATGAAACCTTATTCCTCCATGGAGGAGCATTTTCTTGATTGTCAAAAATATTTGGAGCTATCTGGTTATCAAAAGAGTAGGGAAAACGTCTTTGAGTAAAACATATTTGGACTTTTTCCTGCCTCAGTTTATCAGAATAACTTTCAATTCCCTCTCAGTTGATTTTTGCACTCTCTGAAACATACTTAGGACAGAATTGACCTTTCAATGCCCCATTAATTCCAGCTGTTTTTGAACAGCACTCTTTTTTGGTTGTAACCATGGCCCTGGGAACTTGTAAGCTACTAGTTTTTCTTCTGCAGTATGGGATCCAGGAATAGGAAGGGCTGACAAGCCTAAACTTTCTATTTCCAGACATACAGGAAGATAGGACAAAATTTAAACTTCTAATTTTTCAGGAGTCCTTCACAACTCTTAGGGTAAACCTGGCTTCTCTTTGCTATTGGCAATAGTAACTCTGCTGCTGCTGCAAAGTCGCTTCAGTCATGTTCGACTCTGTGCAACCCCATAGACGGCAGCCCACCAGGTTCCCCCATCCCTGGGATTCTCCAGGCAAGAACACTGGAGTGGGTTGCCATTTCCTTCTCCAGTGCATGAAAGTGAAAAGTGAAAGTGAAGTTGCTCAGTTGTGTCCGACTCCTAGTGACCCCATGGACTGCAGCCCACCAGGCTCCTCCATCCATGGGATTTGCCAGGCAAGAGTACTGGAATGGGGTGCCATTGCAATAGTAATAGATATTTTTAAATGTTGCAACAAGAACCTCAGTCACTAACTTATATTCTTTCAACAGGAATCACTCTAGTTGTGCCCAGCACATAGTAGCTGCTTTAGGAATATTTTATCTAAATATTTCGGTGAGCTGCAGTGACTGTCCCCCCTTAGTGCTTATGCGAGTAAGCAGTAAGCCATGATAGGAATAAAGGGATCAGATGAGATCAAATACAGTGTTCTTCAAACTTCAGTCAGGGGCGACCACCCCATTTTATAAGAAATTCCTTATTATCCTGTCTCTATCTTTTCTTAAAAAATAACAAATTGCAGAAAAAAATTTTATATCTTTCCTGGAGGTCCTTTTTAATGGTCAGTGATGCACAGACCATTGGATCGTTTAACAAACATAATTTTGAGCAAGGTACTTTAGGGATCCTTATTGAGTTTCATATGCAGATGTTAGGGCCATATGATTATAGGTCTCAAATATACTCCTCTTACACTCTGCCACAGGGTCTTTTGAATCTTGACTTTACTCACTTTCCTTAGGCAATTAGTTTTTAGGCTTCTTTTATTTATATAAGTCGTAGGATGATGACAAGTTTTAAACAGAATTCTTCTTTTATAATGTTTCATTATCTTTAGCTACAGTAACTCCTGATCTTTCTAAATCAATTTTGACTTAAGTTATCATTCTGGTTATTTTCAGGGCTTCATTCTGATGGTGATATTGTGGGTGGGAGGTGATCTCTGGAAAAACCGTCTATGGCATCTCCATTATAAAAGCAGTGGAAAGACCTCCATGTGGAATTGTTGACAGACTTGCTGCTTGTTAGGGAAGCAATTTTTAAAATGCAGATTATATAATATTTGGGGATTTTGTTGCTCCACAGTAGAGGCTTTTTAAATGTTAATTTGGGGTTTGTTTTGTTGCTCTGTGACTTAGCATAAAAGGTTTTGGTTTTAAAAGGTTTCAGTTCACTCATTCCAGTTGTCTTACAGGACTAGGAATATAATGCTATACATTTATTTATACACATGAAAGAGGATAAGGCCAGTAACTCACAACTCATGAAACCAGGGGTAAATAATCCATAGCTTGCTCCACCACTCTTGCCACAATATTTATATCCAGAACACAAGGAACAAACAACCCCAAACAAGGAGAAACCAGTTTGTTTTTATTTACAAAATGTTTAATCAAAAGTACAGTGAAGTTCAAATGGAGCTGCAAATCCTGGTGGTTCACAATGGTTTGATTTATTTTTTTAAACAGACCATGGATAATTAACCATAAAACATAACTTTCTCAACACAAGTTACAGTGAATTACAGAAATAGGCAGCAAGTCATTCACAACTGGCTGCAACTGGTTAGAGCCTTAAAGTTAAAACACACAGGCAAATACAAAAGCCCTTTCTCAGGGTGCAGTTGTATTTTCATTCCCAAAGGGGAGCATCCTTTATTTTTATATAGTGTCAGCTTGTCAGTGTCCTGAGTGAGAAGTAAATGTGTTATTTTCTATGATTGCCATGTTATCATACGTTTTACCTATACCTAGCACTAATGGTATTCTTTTCATTTCAGAATGCTTCACTATCACTAACTGGATATTCCTCGTGACATTGCTGTCTGGTAAGCAACTTTTCATCATCTCTAAATGGCGGCCCAAAATACTGAGGTGCACAGAAGTCAAGTATATTTCTCCCAACCTCAGAAAGAATTAAAAGCTGTGGCGAGTCCACCACCTCAAATGCTAAATTTAAACAGAAAGTATTTTGACACTGGTGAAGGGTACCTGTTCCATTTCCTATTTATTCATTTGAAATACCATCATTTAGAATGATAAGAAACATGATCCTAAGAACCTGTCGTCACAGAGTTCAACGAACAGTTTACACTGATTTTGCTGCATGGGGGAGGAAGTATTCAAAGGACTTGCTTGAAAAACTCTCCAGAGATAATATATGTCTATTTCCAAAGGAGTCCCCTGAGTGGACAGAGAAGGTGATTTGGTGAAGCTGAGCATGGATGTTTCCATGTGGAACACTGGGTGTTTTTGCCTTATGCAGACAAAATTCTCCAAACATATTTTATGGTGTTTTGAATTACCTGCTATTATTTGATGATATGCTATGAATGTGAAATGCATTTGCTTCAGGTGAATCAATGATTGCTCCTGGGTATATACCCACAAACACAAGGGACCTGAACAACCCTCACCACTACCACCAACATTACCATTTAGGTAAGAGGATCAACATCAAGGCTGCAAGGGAACCTAGGTTTGAAACGAGGTCTGTGTGTCTTGTGGTGAGAATTTGTAAAGTATTAAAATTGGGAATTTCAAGAACTCTTGAGAGTTCAGTGGCTGGGAGGAGAGTGCAGGTCTGAACTGAGGGAATATTGGTAGAACATCATCAAGACAGGACCTGAAAGAGTTGAGTGTATTAGAGATTAGCCGGCATAGAAATGCACTGACAGTTATACCAAAGAGGAAAGAGTGAAAGGCTGACTTGCCTGGCATCTGAACATATTCTGCCTGGCCCTGGCCAGGCCTGTTTAGTTTTATGAACATCATATTCTCCAAAATTTTAGCACCTATACTCTTGACTTCTGTTTGTGTGAATGTGCATGCTGCTGCTGCTGCTGCTAAGTCACTTCAGTCATGTCCGACTCTGTGTGACCCCATAGACAGCAGCCCATCAGGCTCCCCCGTCCCTGGGATTCTCCAGGCAAGAACACTGGAGTGGGTTGCCATTTCCTTCTCTAGTGCATGAAAGTGAAAAGTGAAACTGAAGTTGCTCAGTCGTGTCTGACTCTTAGCGACCCCATGGACTGCAGCCCACCAGGCTCCTCCATCCATGGGATTTTCCAGGCAAGAGTACTGGAGTGGGGTGCTGTTGCCTTCTCCGGTGAATGTGCATAAGATGAGGAAAATAATCTCTTGGGTAATAAAGATAGCTTTCTAGCAGAGACTTTCCATATCTATTGCACATAATCTACAGATGTCACTGTATTTTTGTTTCTAGTTCTGTTGTACATCTATCTGTACAATAGATAGGCCCCTGTGCCTGTGTATATTACTCCAGTTTATCCTCAGAATATTTAAAGAGCCTCAAGTCAGTTTCCCATAGCTAGACCACCTGCTATACACCCAGATCCACAAGGATGAATGCTTCATTTTTGTTTCTTCTTTATTTTTGTTTCTAGTTCTATTGTACATTTATCTGTCTCTCTGAAGGTACCCATCTTGCAAGTGAAGGGCACAAGCCTTTAGGTTCTAACTCCCTACTCTCACTTCAAACTTTGCTTGTTATGCTGCCCCAAAAGAAACTCATATCAGTGTGAATGTTTAGAACTCAAGGGAGAGGCTCATTGGGTAATTCCCTTTGCATTCATTGTGAAATGATCTCATCACAAAATGGCCTGAATTTCACACTTTTTCTGGCTTGCAGAGAAACCAGTTCCTCTCCTATTTCTATCCAACACACAGAAAGCTCTTTATGTTTCTATGATCAGATAAAATCTGATGGGTGTATTTCACATCTAGGTATGAAGATTTAAACTATCAGGGCAATGCTGAGTGTTTGTAGATTCTGTTTTAGTAAAGGAAAAACTCCTTCAGAAAGGAGAGCACATCTTATCCACTAATGAATAAATATTTATTTTCATTTTAAAATGATACATGCTTATTAAAAATAATTTGAAAAAACACATTGGAGTAAAATGAAGAAAAATTAAAGTAATTATTTCTATAATTTAAATCCAACCATTAATAACCATTTGATATATTTCTTTACTCTCATTTTCCCCTGAGGATATACTTTTTAAAACGTGCTGTACTTTCCATATAATTTTATGTCCTGCTTTCAAAATTTAACCTAAGAATTCTACGTGTAATTACATAGTCCTTATAACCATCATTTTAAATAAATATATACTGTTTCTGAAGAAGAACAGCTTAACTTCACCTAAATGTCCAAGAATATTTTTTTTGTTTTTATGTTTTGTTTCCATAATCTTATATATAAAAAGTAAATGAATCAGTCAATAAATTATGAGTAAATGAAAGTTCAAATCAGTATAAATTTTTAAATCATTTATATGAACAATTTTAAATGCATGAGTGTAGGCAGATCACTACCGTGAATCCCATGTACTCATGACCCAGCTTGCACAGTGACTAAACCCATGACCTCTTGTTTTCCTGTGCTGCCTCCATGTTTTAGTGAAGCAAACCCCAGTCATTATAGCATTTAGCCCATCAATATTTCAGGCCCATTTGAACCTACATTTTAATGTTAAAAACATTCAGATCATTATATAGAGGAGTATTTTTCTTCTGAATATTACTGTCATATTTTCTGAAATGTAAACACTGATCATAAAATCTCAGACATGTGTTTCATAACATTTTTTATCCACATCTGTAAGCCAAAGGGCAATTTANCCCATTTGAACCTACATTTTAATGTTAAAAACATTCAGATCATTATATAGAGGAGTATTTTTCTTCTGAATATTACTGTCATATTTTCTGAAATGTAAACACTGATCATAAAATCTCAGACATGTGTTTCATAACATTTTTTATGCACATCTGTAAGCCAAAGGGCAATTTAGTTGACTACAGACATATTTTACAAGTTTAGCTGGGTTTCTTGGATGAGTTTCTTTGTTGTTTTTTTTTTTGGCGGGGGGGAGGTTTCCTTTGATTCAAATTTAGGATGATGATTTGCATGCCAGATCAACACCACATTAACTGTACTCATCATTGGATATATTCTGTGCTATATATAATTCCATATTTGAGGTGAAAGGAAACATAACCCTCTGACTACTGAGAAGTCCAGCATGGCTGTGCCCAACACATCCTAGATAAATATGGTGAACCTACTTAAACCAAATGTAACACAGGATTTAAACATTTATAGGTATTTTTTGTTTGTTTTAATTGGCCAAAACAAAAGGCTTCTTCCTAAGGGGGAACTTAAGAAGTCTGAAAAGGGAGGAATTATACATTAATAATCTGAATAACTTTTCAAAAAAAAGCACTATGTCTGGGAAAGTGGGCATAGAGGGAGAGGGTGCATTGCAGAACAAGGGGTGCTCATTGCCTCTGTGCCTGTGTGTATTACTCGAGTTTATCCTCAGAATATTTAAAGAGCCCCAAGTCAGTTTCCTATAGCTAGACCACCTCCTATACACCCAGATCTACAAGGATGAATGCTTCATGCAACTAGGTTGTCTGCAGAGGACCAGTGGTGAAGGTTTTATCCTGCCTGGCTGTCTTTGACCTGCAGGTCAGTGACTATTCCAACAGGTGTATTCCACTCATCAGAGATTCAGGATGTGAGTAACTGCGTACCATCCTGCATCAGTATAAACTGGATTTATGTGTTACTCAGGTCTATTTAATCTTAGGAGCACATTTTTCCATTGGCCTCGAAAGTGAGTAGCTGGAATATTGATGTGTCTTAACCCTTAGAGGAAAAAAAAAAAAAAGAGTTCTTCCACTGCACTAAATCTAGAAAGATATGAGGGTTTGCAGTATGGATACATAAAAAATATTTTTGAACAAAGTTGGTGGAGGAAAGCACATGGAAAAAAAAAGAAACAGGAGAAATAACATAAGCAATAAACCGCCTCAAGCAAACAGAAAGCATCTGTAAAAATTGCTAGACTGGATGGTGTCAACAATACGAACTATTTTTTTTTTCCATCTCATGTCTTTTTCCCCTCAGTCTTCTGATCATTACCATCATTATAATGTCCTCAAAAGGTCAGGAATATATCTGACAGCTTGGCGTTGAAGCAGGCATTCCCGGAAAAGATAGGTGGGCTCTAGCTACTATACTGTTTTAAAGCTACTGCTATTTCACCATAATCCAAAATACCCATATTTGGAAAGAGTTAACTTTTCATCATTATTTTAAGATTGATATTGCCAACACAACAACTGAAATAAAGGCATAAGTTTTCACTTTTTTCTGCATTCTCTCTTACATGTGGTGTTGGATTTTGTAGCTCATGTCATATAAACTTAGAATATAAACTGGGTTTTAAAGAAAAGAGGACATTTACCCATAGTTCTTTCTAGCTAAAGTATTATTCATTATGTCCAAGTGAACCTAAGTGTCTCATCACAATAACAGATACTATTATTATTACTACTATGCTTAATGATAGTGTTTAATTCTTGGTGTGTGTGTGTGGCATTTTCTTATGCTTGGCCTTGGGGTCTGGTGTTTACTCAATTCTTACATTTGCTATAAAACAACCTTTCTTGAAATAAAGTAGTATTCCATATTCTCTACCTTCTTCCCTGTAGTATAGTTCAAAATCATGGTTGGATGATTCTACTTAAATAGGGCGGGAAATTTTTTGCAAATACCCCCATCAAGCCAAGACATTTAAACTTAAATACAGATAGTTACAAAAAGAAAAAAAAATGTTTTGTTCATACCATCAGACCCATCTTTCAAGAAGCTGACATATTTTTTGGATAAATTTTATTAGACACATAACATACAATCATGCACAGTTAACACAGGGATGGGAATTACAGCATGCTTTTACTGAGATAACTTTGGTGATTCTCCCTTACCTGGAGGGGTGAGAGAAGGATGAAGACTCCATTCAAGGCAAAGATATTTAAGGAGATGACTTTGCAGCCAGCTCAGTTCTTTTACATTGGAAATGCGGAGAAGTCTTCATTGTTCATCCTTCACTAGAGATTACTCAAAGTCTGTGATATATAGAACTTCCTTTGAGATGGTCTGCTTTTGAGGAGACTACTCCATTAGCAAATCATGCTGGGCTCCATAGAGAACTGATTCTATTTATTTTATCCTACTCTATGAAATATTCTTAAGATGCCGTTGATGTATACTTTTTTATCAAAAGTCACTTGCTTTTTGAGTTTTTGACGGCCATTCTATGAATCAACCAACCCTGGTGGCTCAGACAGTAAAGAATCTGCCTACAAAAATTGCCTGTGACCCTGGTTTGATCCCTGGGTTGGGAAGATCCCCTGGAGAAGGAAATGGCAACCCACTCCATTATTCTTGCCTGGAGAATCCCATGGACAGAGGAGCCTGGTGGGTGACAGTCTTTGGGGTCACAAAGAGTCAGACTTGACTGAATGACTAATGCTTTCACTATGAATCAGCCTAATGTATATGTGATGTGGAGATCTATAACTGATGGATGCTAAGTTTAAAGACTTTTATAATTACTTACTTAAAGACACGTTAGCTTTTAACTCTTTCTCTCTCTTTATCCACAAACAAGTTGATTGGATAATCATATCTGCTTATTGTTGTTGTACACAATGCACATAAAACCGGAAAGAGGAAAGGCTATTTGTAAGAGGTAATTACAACGGCAAAATTGTACTTTCTTTAATTGCTCTCATTTTCTAATTTCTGATTACATCAAGACCTACACTCTAAGAAGTATATTTCAGTTTTGCTAAGAAAATGACAGAGGAGAAAGATAAATCCAGTTCTATAAAGTGATGTCAAGCATAAGTTGGCACAACTACAGCTATCAATAGTTCATTCAAACTCTATCCCTCCACTCTGGTAGGACTTTGATTTCTGCCCATCCTTTAATAAGGAACCAGAGCAAGGAAGAAGCAGACTTTTTTGGAAACCCTGGGAGGTCTGATCTTCTATGAGGACATGATCGATCTAGTGGATTCTTAGGAGCCTGAGTTATTTCTGGGATGGTTTATCCAGCCCTTCGTGGAATCAAAACTCATACCATTTTCTGTAAATTAAGTTAAAAACCCAGAGGTTTAATGAATCTTTACAATTGTCTCCTGATCACCCTTTCAACAACTTTTGTTGATGCTTACTACGTGACAGGTACATGTGAATCCATTTCTTTTTTTTTAAACCTTCCTAACTCTTTAGACTTTTCCACTTATGCAAGGAGAAATTCCTTTGAGTTTGTAAGAGCCTGTGCATATTTGAGTATAGCCAAAGATTCAGTCTCTTCCAGGAACTCAGGTTGTCACCCGGTGAGCCTGCCTTTGTCTTCTCTCCTAGTTCTGCCTGTGGCGCCTGTCACTAGCAGTCAAATAAGGACAATTTTACCATTCTCTCCTGCTGCTCTAATTTTTTTTTTTTTTTTTTTTTACTGCTGGTACATGAATTTGTTATTCTTTATAATTCCCTTTGAAGTTGGAAATCCAAGGGGAATCTAAAACCGACCAGATGTTTCTGCTGCTGGGGAAGGAAGAGAGTAAGGATTAAGTTTAACAAAAACTTGGTCTCTAGGATAAAAAAAATCATTTCAGCTGGAAATCATCATGAAGTGCATTCATTTGCCTCATATCTGTTAATTTACATTTACTAGTTCTTTATAGACAATATCACCTATCAATTTTTTCTGGGAGCAAAATCGTAAATTCTGTGAACAAAGGAGTTCAGGTGGTGGTTTGCTCAGGCCTGTTTCCCTTTTGGAGTTTTAGTTCTGTTGCCCTATGCATTCCCTTCACCTGCTTTGTGCTTCACCTGCTTTGTGAGTATTTTCTGTTATCTTTATCATTGTCTTTGTTATTACTGAAGGATCATGTCATGTCCCAGCAGGCTAGAAGGCCAATTATGCAAACTTTTCCAGGACAGAGTGAGGTCAATGCAGCCTGCGGTGAGGGAGGGAAGGAAAGAAGACTTGCCAAAGTGCTTAGCCTTTATGAAGAACTTCATCCTCATTCAGTTCAGTTCAGTTCAGTCACTCAGTCATGTCCGACTCTTTGCAACCCCATGAATCACAGCACGCCAGGCCTCCCTGTCCATCACAACTCCCGGAGTTCACTCAGACTCATGTCCATCAGTCGGTAATGTCATCCAGCCATCTCATCCTCTGTCATCCCCTTCTCCTCCTGCCCCCAATCCCTCCCAGCATCAAAGTTTTTTCCAATGAGTCAACTCTTTGCATGAGATGGCCAAAGTATTGGAGTTTCAGCTCTAGCATCAGTCCCTCCAAAGAACACCCAGGACTGATCTCCTTTAGGATGGACTCGTTGGATCTCCTTGCAGGCCAAGGGACTCTCAGGAGTCTTCTCCAACACCACAGTTCAATTTGACTAGATGGACCTTTGTTGGCAAAGTAATGTCTCTGCTCTTGAATATGCCATCTAGGTTGCTCCTAACTTTCCTTCCAAGGAGTAAGCATCTTTTAATTTCATGGCTGCAGTCACCATCTGCAGTGATTTTGGGGCCCAAAAAAATAAAGTCTGCCACTGTTTCCACTGTTTCCCCATCTATTTGCCATGAAGTGATGGAATCAGATGCCATGATCTTCGTTTTCTGAATGCTGAGCTTTAAGCCAACTTTTTCACTCTCGTCTTTCACTTTCATCAAGAGGCTTTTGAGTTCCTCTTCACTTTCTGCCATAAGGGTGGTGTCATCTGCATATCTGAGGTTATTGATATTTCTCCTGGCAATCTTGATTCCAGCTTGTGTTTCTTCCAGCCCAGCGTTTCTCATGATGCATTCTGCATATTAGTTAAATAAGCAGGGTGACAATATACAGCCTTGACATACTCCTTTTCCTATTTGAAACCAGTCTGTTGTTCCATGTCCAGTTCTAACTGTTGCTTCCTGACCTGCATACAGGTTTCTCAAGAGGCAGGTCAGGTGGTCTGGTATTCTCATCTCTTTCAGAATTTTCCACTGGTAGAGATCTGTAAATCAAAACAAGAGCAAGAGTGCTGAAGACCTTCAGGATGAAGAAGGAAAATATTGTGGTCTTTCAGGGATTCAGATAATATTACAAACTGTTTGAATAAGCAGGTTAGGAAATGGAAAATGATAGGTATATGGAAACACAGAAGAGAAAAAGAGATGTCATCTGTGAGGCTATATTCAAGGGAACTCTCAAGGTTAGGTGTCCAAGACTTTAAGCCTTGGTGTAAACTGAAAATTAAAAACAAAATTGGAGACAAGTCTTAGAAATCAATCAGGATGTTTTGGTGGTGTGCTTAGTGCTTCACAAAAGCTTTGGGTTGTAAAGTGCATTTTTCTTCACCTCCTTCCTGCACAGCATCTGTCACACGATCCGCTTACATTGCTCTCTGGATTTCTCAGGTTTCCAGGAGGACAGAGAACCTGTGGATAACTGCTTTGCACCCCTTACCTTGCTCAGTTTGGAAACATTCCCCATACCTCACAAGAGATGCATACTCATAATTCAGCTTCTATTGCCCTTGCCTATCTTGTATTTAAATAGAGAATCTGAGTCCTCAATAATTATATTAAGCTTCTTAAGCAGCACATATCAACGGCATACACCATTTTAAGTATTTTTCCAGCCTTTTGAAAGGGAGAGTAGAGAAAGAGACAGAGAGAAATCACTTAGCAGCTGATTCACTTATTTTAAGCAGCTTTCCCCATTTTAAAATATAAAAAATTCAGGTCCTGGAACATTGGGTGATTTGAATGTTCTGCAAGGATTTGAAAAAAAAAGATTTTAAAAAAATCATATGTTCCACATTCAGGGACACAGATTTTCAATTTGGTCTTTTAAAAAACAGGTTAAAATAAAAGAGTCAATCCAAATGGTTTCTCTTCTTTTTCGTTTATCACTATTATTATTATTATTTGTCAAAGCAGATGGTATGAAAAGCGTTTATATTGGTCTCACTGATGACAGAGCTTAACTTAATAATCCATGGTTTGGAAGTTGTGTTTCAATAAAGAAAACACTGTTTGAGGTATTTTCCATTCAAATCAGCATCAAAAGTTTTTAATTAACACCATTAGAAATTACTGGACTAAATGCAGGACAGGGTCCCTATGTATCCCATTACTGAGAACAAGACAGCCAGGAGGACCCACTGAGCACATTTGTATTTTGCACTGTGTTTTTATTTACTCTTGGAGCAGAGTATGGACTCCATGTTGAGGGGCAGAGCAGCAGAGTGAAACCTGCAGGCCCGTTCCTCCCCAGCACTCTCACACTGCTCCTCTGATTATTGTCCAGAGTTCTTTGTGATAGTAATTGGTTAGAATGTTTGAAATTAGCAAGTCCTTGTCAGCCCAGGAAAGCTTTGAAATCGGAGGCTTCATACAGCCATCAAGCCTGCAGAATCCTAATGCTTCTTTCGGTTGAGAGTCTCAGAGCCCTGAACACTAGTCCTCAGGCTTGGCCCCAATCACCAGCCACCACCCTCCACTGTGCTCTGTCTTGGAGGACAGCTTTGTTTGAGCCCCTTTCTTTTCCATCACTGAATCCTCTTTCAGAATGTACAGACTGTGGACTGATTATTGGGCATGAGAAAAATGAGAGCAGATGGAATAGAGTGAAGAAGAGGATCAAACAAAAGAGAGGAAAGAAAGGGAAAGAGAAAGCATAAAAAGAAAAGGAAGCAGGATATAAGATGGAAAGAGCTTTGTAAATATTGACATTTGGTTTCTGTGCAACTGGATTTGATGTCTCCAGATTGGAACTTACTGACAGAGCCCAAGTGATCCCTGGAGCTCTTCCCCACCCCCCAGAACTTTTAAAAAGACTTGTCCACTCATGGTCAAAGAGAAGTTACATACGTTCATATAAAGGGCCGTAATGTACCCACATCACCACCACCACAGTTTCTAGGGATTAAGAATAGTCATTTCCTTATATGTTGTGATAGAAGAGAGAAGAGTATATATATGTTCTCTTGTAACCATAAAAATATCTATTGTTTAACCTTGGGCCTCCAATGAAAATTCTCCAGAAAACTCCTATACTGCTTGGTAAATTGTAAAATACACCCACCTTCAGCCTTACAGCAACACAAGAACTGCTTGAGAGTAGATATTGTCAGCAATGATGAAATTTTTATAGAAACTTTAAGATCTTAATAACTTTCTATAAATCTTTTCATTTATGTTGAAGCCTTCAAGCTTAATACATTTAGATGCAATCCTTAACCTTTTCTTATTTCTCCCCTACTTTAATACAAAACAACAACAAAAAAATACAAACCAGCTACAACAGCGCAAATATTATTGCATGAATTCAGAATGTCAGGAAATTTTCAGTAGGCCCAGTCATGACAAAATGATGCAAGACTACATCACTGTTTTTGGAAAAACTCCCTAAAGCAATTCAAAGATTTCTGTCCTGAAACACAAGGAGAGCAATATACATCAATTCCTAGAAAATAATTGGTGAACGAGTGTCAGGATTTTCACAAGAACTGCTAAGAGTCCAATCTTGACCTCATAGCCAGAGAATCAGATAGGCCCATGAGCAAATCATCATTTTTCTGTTTCTTAGCTGGACAGTGTCAGGATTTATTACCCCAAAGTTTGACTGCTTGCAGGAACCAGAGACACACTCTGTGGAAGGTAATTTAGTAAGATGTCGGTCTAAGCTTTCCTCAACCATTCTTTAGGTCAGATTGTGCTAGATCAGATCCCAGATGTCCTTACAGGTTACTCTAGTCAATGTATTGGGCATTCTGTTGTTATCCCTCAGCTCACCTCTAATTTTAACCACACTGAAACAGTTCTGTATTAGCCCAGACTCCAGCCTCTGCAGTGCTCTTCCACATTCTGGCCCAGGGTCTTTTCTAGTGCTGGGAGAGCTCAACAAATCTACATTGGATTTGGGGGAACTAGCATGGCAACTTATTTCCCTGTGGGGGTAACTCTTAACTAAAGGAGGAACAGAGCTGGAAAAGAAATATTCCAGCCTCTACCAGATGTATATCTTTGGAGGCACTGTCTGTATCTCAGAGATCCTGAGGACATTGCACTGCTGGTGCCCTCTTTGACATAGCTTTACTACTACTAATTCTCCTCCCTGATTCACTCATCACTGCTTCACTCCTGCCTTCTGAGGTCCCCTTCCCAATTACTATCTGCACCAAGTCCTTGTCCCAGACCCTTCTTTGGAAGGAGCCCAAAATGAGACAGGTAGTCAGATGACTTTTTGTTTTAATTAGTTCACAGCATCTTCTTTTCCACTGTTTATACTACCCTCAATGAGTTATTGCTCATTTATAGCCTGGTTCCCAAAGCTAGATAGAAACCCCTTTACTCATATCAATAGATTGTAACCTTTGGAGGGGGAGATATTGTTTATTCATTTGTGGTCTCCTGTGTCTAGCACTGCCCTGACACATGTAAGTAAATACTCAGTGTTAGTTGGATGTGATGTAAAATCTAAACAATGATTTTTATTTTCTTATTGGAGAAGGCAATGGCACCCCACTCCAGTACTCTTGCCTGGAAAATCCCATGGACGGAGGAGCCTGGTGGGCTACAGTCCATGGGGTTGCTAAGAGTCGGAGACGACTGAGCGACTTCACTTTGACTTTTCACTTTCATGCGTTGGAGAAGGAAATGGCAACCCACTCCAGTATTCTTGCCTGGAGAATCCCAGGGACAGCGGAGCCTGGTGGGCTGCCATCTATGGCGTCGCACAGAGTCGGACACGACTGAAGCGACTTAGTAGTAGTAGTAGTATTAAGAAATACTCTGTTTCAATAAAGTGAGATGTGTCCCTTGCAGCATAGTTTTCTAAATGTTCTCGTCTTTTCTCCAGTGATTATTGATCAGCCTCCTAGGAAACCCCTTTCCACACTAATGTCTTCCAGAAAAATATCAGCTAAATCATGAAAGATCCAAAATGAGGTTCTGAGACAGTGATTATAATGGCTCATACTGTTTGTGTTCTGAATAGTTTATGGTTTTGTAAGGTGTGTAGTTTGCCAAACTTTGTAGGATACTTATTGAGGCCAAGGGGTAGTCATATCTGTCCAGGGCTAGTCATATCTGTCCCAGCAGAGCCTCCCTCAAGGCTCCAAATCCCTCCCAGTTTATCCCAGCAAGCACACAAAACAAATATTACCCTTTTCTATGTGTGCCATGACATGAAAAAGTTTGGGAAGTGCTAGTGGTATGGACTGAATGTTAGTACCACCCCCACCCCCACCCCCACCTCGCAAATTCATATGTAGAAGTTGTAACTTCCAATGTGGTGGTAATGGCCCCCTACTTGCAACTTTATTCAAACCATCACATTAAATAGCCTTACAGCCTAATAAGGCAGTATAGCATAGTAGTTAAATTCTATGAGCTATAGAAAAAGAAGTTTTACTATACAGCCACTTACCAGCTTAGTGACTTCATGGGAAAGTTTATTATCTTCTCTATGGCTCAGTTTCCATCCTGAAAAGTGATAACAGTACTGCTAAAAATATTGTTTTGCTGTTCAGTCCTAAGTTGTGTCCGACTTTGCCACCCCATGGATTGCAGCACACCAGGCTTCCCTGTTCTTCACCATCTCCAGGAGTTTGCTCAAACTCATGTCCACTGAGTCAATGATGTCATCCAACCATCTCATCCTCTGTCGCCCTCTTCTTCCCTTGCCCTCAATCTTTCCCACCCTCAGGGTCTTTTCCAATGATTTGGCTCTTTGCATCAGGTGGCCAAAGTATTGGAGCTTCAGCATCTGTCCTTCCAGTGAATATCCAGAGTTGATTTCCTTTAGGATTGACTGATTTGATCTCCTTGCAGTCCAAGAGTCTTCTAGCACCACAGTTTGAAAACATCAGTTCTTTGGTTCTCAGCCTTCTTTATGGTCCAACTCTCACATCTGTACCTAACTACTGGAAAAACCATAGCTTTGACTATACAGGCCTTTGTCAGCAAAGTAATGTCTCTGCTTATCAATATGCTGTCTAGGTTTGTCATAGCTTTTCTTCCAAGGAACAAGCATCTTTTAATTTCATGGCTGCGGTAAAAAAAATCCACAATCCACAAAATCCACAGTGATTTTGGAACCCCAAAAAATAAAATCTGTCACTGTTTCTACTTTTTCCCCATTTTTTTGCCATGAAGTGATGGGACCAGATGTCATAATCTTATCTTAGTAATAATAATATTAGTAATAGTATTAGTCACCTCCAAAAAACGCTGTAAGGATTAAATGAGTTAATACATCCAGAATGTATCTCTTGCATCTCCTGCAAGAGAGATTCAATAAATATTCCCTATTAATCTATCTTTTGATCTTTACATTAAGATCCCACTGTCCCATGAGTGCTTCTGTTAAAATATATACCTACATTGATTTCAACTTCTTTGATTTAGAAGTTGATCCAAATAAATAACATAGATGGAAAAGTCTAAGGTTTCTATGCTTTTTAATTCTGGCTCTTCGGCCTCCTAATACTATGGCCTCTGGGAATTTGATTAAAATTTTCATACTCAGTTATATTTTTACTTAAAGTGTATAAACACTAGCCATTTTAGTGTTTTTAAGAGGATTTAATGAGATAATATGTTTGAATTCTATAGTCTTGTCTGGACAGTAAATAGTTTTGTAAACATTAGCCTTTTCTCTCTTGTGGTGCTATGAAATTGTTTTGTTTGTTTTAATATCTATATATGTGTATTAGTATCTCTGGGCAGGTAATTCATATACTTCTGCCAGTACCACAGTACACATTAGTTTAAGCCAGTCAATAAATATCTACAGGCTGTATGGAGGCAGTGATGTTAAACAGTGAACTGGTGCAGTTCTCCGTTTATCGCAAGTTTTCCTGCCTCTAAGACGGTATGTACTCTTCAGATGGCCCATTGTAGGATTCAATAATAGTAATTATAATGGATTTTTTCTTAGCCTGTTGATTTGTAGAAGAGTTTTATTCAAATGAACAGAAACTTTTTTTTCTTTTTACCAAAGCAGCCTTTAAGTGAAGTGAAGTCACTCAATCATGTCCAGCTCTTTGTGACCCCACGGACTGTTGCCTGCCAGGTTCCTCCATCCATGGGATTTTCCAGGCAAGAGTACTGGAGTGGGGTGCCATTTCCTTCTCCAGGGGATCTTCCCGACCCAGGGATTGAACCCAGATGTCCTGCATGGTAGGCAGACGCTTTACCGTCTGAGCCACCAGGGAAGATTAAGCAGCCTTTATTTTCTACTAAATATGAGCACATAGAATTGTTGATTGAATGAGAAAGTGAGAATAAATGATTGAATGAATGACCATCTCATTCACCAGTCAGTTACTGAGCATTGGTTATGGCAGTGCATTGTTTGGACACCATTACTTGGCCAACAGTATGATACACTTTGCTTCTTTTCTGGTGTTTTATTTTTTTATTTTTTTGTAACCTTAGATGAAAGATTCAAGACCATACTCTCAGGCTGTTTACCAAATAGATTCTGTCAATAGAAGGAGGGAGACTCAGAAACAGATAGCTTCAATATAAAGCAGAATGAAAAGGTGCTATTGTAGAAGGAGTAAAAAAAGTAATGAAGGAGGCCAGGAGAAAAAATTAAGTGGTTGATCTAAGATGAGTGAGAGGTAAAACTCTGGAAAGAAAATGATCTTTAAGTAGATGTTGGAAAATGAATGAGGTTTTCACCTGATAGAAAAAAAAGAACAAGGCAGTCTAATTTGATGGAACATCAGGAGAACTAGGGTCCGGAGCCATGATAGAATCTGATGTGTTCAGAAACAGTGAGGAGACTCGTGTAGCAAGACTTTTAGGGCTTTAAGGAATTTAGTGGGAGACAAGGCTGTTCAGTTTTCAGGAGCTGATCATAGATGTCTCAGAATGGAGTTCAATTGGTTAATTAATGGGAATCATTAAAGATGACCATGAAAAATATAAAGAATAGTGATATCAAATCTATGTTTTTCGGAAATCATATAGTATTTAATCCATACCGGGCTTTATAGGCACTGCAATCTGGATTAGTTAGAGAATTACACAGTTTCACCCAAAATATCATATCTTTGTGTAGTGGACATTTTAGCTAGTGAAAGTGATCCTATATCAAATATGAACTCAACACTGAAGTTATCTTTCTAAAACAAAAGGTCGATTCTGTCATTCTTCATCTTGAAAATGTTTCCTTTTACATACAAAATAATATATAAATTTTGTTGTATGTCATTACAAAGTCCTTTATCAGCCATCAACCATTTGGCTTCTCATCTCTGAGATTGTGAGTGTTGGTGGGAAGTGGTTTTTATAAAGTCATAGTACATGCCCTTGATATGTAATAGGACCTCAGCTCGTGACAGCTACGATTATAATCACTTTATTATCTCATCTCTGTTCTCTCTCACCAGCACCATACTGTTTTTCAGATCAATTGGATTACTCTTTGTAGTTTCATTGTCCATTAAATGCCTAGTACATAGTACAGACACAATAAATGTAGCTTTAATGAATGAATGAATGAATGAATGAATTAATTAATATCCTAAGGTCATTCTCATGTGTATGCACTCTAGATAAATAGAAAATGTTCTACTTTGTTATTACATTTTAAATAACTCTGCCTGCTGCTAAGTTGCTTCAGTCATGTCCGACTCTGTGCAACCCCATAGATCGCAGCCCACCAGGCTCCCCCCGTCCCTGGGATTCTCCAGGCAAGAACACTGGAGTGGATTGCCATTTCCTTCTCTAATGCATGAAAGTGAAAAGTGAAAGTGAAGTCGCTCAGTCGTGTCCAACTCCTAGTGACCCCATGGACTGCAGCCTACCAGGCTCCTCCGTCCATGGGATTTGCCAGGCAAGAATTCTGCCTAGTTCAATCATTTAATGACAGAAGTTTAGGGACTTTGTTTTATTATAAATTCAATATAACTTAAAGTCATACATAAGAAATAATGATTCTGCAAAGTATACCTGAAGCCTATTGACTTAAATAGATTTATTTTTAATTCACAGATAAATGAAATACTTTCTGAACAGAGGTGAACAAAACATTCACAAAGTTTGTTAACATCAATAATCATGGTCTCCCATTGCCCTTAAACATTTTCTCTTCCTAAGATAGTAGTCTTGGTTTTGTGTGAGTTCTATGGGTGCATTTTCAACTCTTTCTTTTTTTAAAGAATTGAAACATAGTTTTCAGAGTGATGCTGATATTAGTTGATGATGCCAGGGCACCAATGACGAGTGTATTTTAAAAATTGAATATGCTCTTGTTTTCCTCTTTGTTGACTTTAAAGGAAATCCAAACATGTGAAGAAAAAAATCAAATTTTGCCAATTTGAAAAGAACAAAAACAGCTAAAACCTTCTTTTAAAATTTCGAAGCTTTTATGAGAATATTACAGACAAAAGATTGTACATGAAAGAATTTTTTTAAATCAGGTTGCTTTGCCTTTATTTAGTCACTTCAAAAGTCTTTGTCAGATATGAAAAAGAAATATCCTCAAAATGAAGAGTAAATATAATTAAAATGGTTCCTTGCCTTGACATATAAGCTTCTTATTGGTGAAAATCTATATAAATTTAATACTATGAAACTTGGGTTTAAAAGAAAAAATAAGCAAGAGTGGGCAATGAGGGAAAGGGAGAGAGGAAGAAGTTTGATTTTTATAAGAATTGACATAGAAAATGATAGTAAGTGAAGTTATATTAAATTCTTAATTACTTTTGATGAGAAAATTTTAGATCCATAGTATTTTTTTTTATTGCCAGTATGTGGCATGTATCTAGCACACAGTAATCTCTTTTCAATAGTTAACTAATGAATGAATGATATTAGCTAGGCCACATTAGTTTGCTTTAAGCACGGTTTTTTGGTAACAGAAATAAGAGAATAGTCAGTTCATCATCAGGAACAAATATTTATTGAATACCTACCTTACATTCATTCTTTACCAGATTGTATAGGGTTGTGGTTAAAGATTCACATTCTGAAGCGCTTAGCTGTGTGACCTGAGGGCCTCGGTTTCCTCTTGTGTAAAATGGAGATTTTAAAAGTCCATAGTTCAGAGATTTGGGAAGAATTAAACGAGATATTGCCATAATGCACTTGGCAGAGTTCCAGGCAGATAGTAAGTGCTCACTTAATTTTGGATATTGGTCTAAATACTTTATTATTTATAATATTATAAATACATATATTGCCTGGCAGAATTGTTAATGAAATTTAAGGAGCTGTGTGTATGCGTGTACTTGGTTGCTCAGTTCTGTCCAACTCTTTGCAGCGCTACAGACTGTAGCCCACCAGGCTCTTCTGTCCATGGGATAATCCAGGCAAGAATACTGGAGTGGGTTGCCATTTCCTCCTCCAGGGTATCTTCCTGACCCAGGGGTCAAACTTGTGACTCCTGTGTCTCCTGTATAGGCAGGCAGATTCTTTACCACTGCACCACCTATATTATTAGAGTGATGCCCAAGACAACTAAGATTTCAGCCACATATATTAAACAATTGGAAAGCCCAACACAAAACAATGAGAATTCATAGTGATAATTTCTGTGAAAAGAAATGCAATCTAATTGGGGAAAGGGATTATATATATATTAAGAGATTAAGCTCAGTAATAATGAAGTTAACATTTATTCATTGACCTTCCATTGAGCTTTAAATGTGTGTTATCCCATTTAACCTTCACAACAACTAATGAAATTGATATTATTAATACCATTTTACATAGGAGGAAGCCGAGGCAGATATTGGTAGAATTAAACACTGCTGATATATAGGATAGATCTCTTATATATGCCTCCAGACACTGAGCTTTTAACCATGAGTGTTATTCACAACAGGCTATGTGTCAACACATACATAAGTGTTCAGCAGGGGAAGTAAACACTGATCACTGGCCACTTGGGGAAGAGCTTCAGGAGAAGAAGGAACACTCGGCCCTGTGGGGTCAAATGCTCATTATGTGGCAGACTCTGGCTCCCTCCATTTGAATCCTGACTCCTCTGCTTACTGTCTGTGCAATCTTGCATAAATTTTAATCTCTCTGTGCATATATTTTCTCATCCAAAAAATGGGAGTGATAATACTATTAGCTGGTAGAGTTGTTGTGAAGATTTAATGAGTCAGTTCCTATGATGATAGTGGTGCCTAGGGCACCTAAGGCGTTAGTTGCTCAGTCGTGTCTGACTCTTTGTGACCCTATGGATTATGCACCACCGGGCTCTTCTGTCCGTGAGTTTTACCACGCAAGAACACTGGAGTAGGTAGCCATTTCCTTCTTCAGGGGATCTTCCTGACCCAGGGTCTCCAGCACTGCAGGCAGATTCTTTACCGTCTGAGCCATCTAAGAGTTCAATAAATGTTGATGTTAATATCATTATCCTTACTGTTGCTGCTGCTGTTATTGGTGGCAGCAGTACATTGAAATGTTTTCCTTCATAATTGGCTAGCATCTAAAACTAAAGAGAGGCTAACATTTCAAAGGTGTAGATCACGAGAAGACTCAAAGTATGTTTTTTCTACTTTTGCCCAAGAACTATCCTTCAGTCTAACATGATGGGAAAAGAAAACATATTGTGCAGAGGATTCCATTATATATTTAAGGGAAAGAAATTCAGTAAGAGAGTATGTTTGCTAGCCTCATGTGCTTTTTTCTTTGCTTTGTGCCTATCCATTGAATATTTAGTTAGCCTTCTTAAGAAAACAATAATGTCAAGTAAAACTTCAGTGTAATTTTTATTTCTCCTGGACAAAGATGATTTTTAAAAAATATGAACACAGAGGCTTTAAAACAGAATCTTGAGACTGTTAGGCCAAAGCTCACACTGCCATGTTTAGTCCATCTCATTAAAAGAATAGTAGTGGGCTTAGTGGCTAAGTGTGTAGAAAAAAAAAAAAAAACTACAGTCAACTTATTCATGAGAAGAATATGATAATATTCATTGACAGGGGAACTACAAGGAGCAATTATCCCAAGCTGTGTCTTTCAGACAATGCTGTCAGCTTCTCCACTTTGATGAGTACAGCTGAGCTTGTGATGCAAGGGCAAGAAATGCCAGTGTGACTAGAAGAACAGGGCACTGGCCACCATATTAGCTAAACTGGAGGAAAGGACATCTGTCAAGAAAAGATGGATTTTTAAAATGTTTGTAATAGAAATGATTATTGGCAGCACTTTAACTGGATTTGCTCTCTGCTGGTGACCCCAGTTGATTCATTTTTTCATACACCTGTTTTCTTCTCCCCTTTTTAGAGGTCCTTTAAAGTGAGAAATCTATACTAGAACACCGTATTTTTGATGTATGTGTGGATGTGTGCACATGTGTATTTATGTATTTATGTGTTTAAACACATCACATTTGGAATATTTTGTAATCTTAGGGATTAGGTATCACATGATTTCTTGTAAATCAGAATAAATGTAAATGTGTATCTAGCATTAACTACTTCCAGGCAAGAGTACTGGAGTGGGTTGCCATTTCCTTCTCCAGGGGATCTTCCCAATCCAGGGATTGAACCCAGGTCTCCCACATTATAGGCAGATGCTTTACTGTCTGAGCCACCAGGGAAGTATTAACTTCTTCAGGCTAAGAAAATTCATCATAAACTCTGTTTTTTGTTTTTCTGCCTTTCTCCTTATAGAGAGAGTAAAGCTTAATTTTAGTATTTATAAGATAATTTGAAATTATAATGATTAACTTTATTTTCTGGTATTCATTCACCTTAGTCTACACCTGTTTTTACACGCTCAGTATTGAATAATTTAAAAGCATAAATCTTTGAGGCTGGAATTAATAATGAAAAATAGAACAGGGTACCACATGCTCTATTCCTCTCCTAGCTTTCTTTCTTCCCTTTCTCCTTTCAATAATCAACTCAAACTTTGTCACGTGAAGTACAGTACCGCCTTACATACACATCGAAACTGCTGTGTGTGTGTGAGCTATAAAACAACTAGAATTAAAACTTGTCCAAGGCCCCAAAGCCTATTCTTCACAAAAGAACCTTTCTTGCCCGATTTAGAAAGTGTTTTGAACGATGCATAACTAAGTAGAGTAACTAAACAATTGCTTTTGAGCATCTGAAGCTTGCCCATTAAGATTTCTATAGCTCTTTCTTTTGCTTTTTGTGGTTTAAGAAGTGATTCATGTTCAGTATATGAAAGTTCTGGGTTTAGCCCCTTGAGCTTTTAGTGGAAAGATCTGCATGAAATAAATCAAATAAATACAACGAATAATGTAAGAACTGAGGACAGTTGAACTTATGTAAGTTTATGTACTGAAATATTTTCTTGCTGGGAAGAAAAGTTATCTCCAATATGTTTTAGTTTCTTAGGAAGGAAACTAAATCCCTAGTGTTCCTAGGAAGATCCATGGGAATCAAATTGTTTGTAAATAACTGATTTAAATATTACCTGGAATTTCATAGAATAACATCAATATCTTTCAGAGAGGAAAACCATTATCTACCAGTAGGAGTGAATTGTGAACATATTCCAACTGAACAAAAGCACAGTCAAGTGCCTAAAAAAGTGAAAGTGAAAGTCACTCAGTCGTGTCTGACTCTTTGCGACCCTTTTGACTATACAGTCTATGGAATTCTCCAGGCCAGAATACTGGAGTGGGTAGTCGTCCCCTTCTCCAGGGCATCTTCCCAACCCAGGGATCGAAGCCAGGTCTCCTTTATTGCAGGCGAATTCTTTACCAGCTGAGCCATCAGGTAAGTCCAATCAAATGCCTTAATAATGCTAAATTTCAGATGTTGCACTGGTAAGATATTTTCTGTACAAATAAAAGACCAAAGTGTATAAAATCTCAGGATTTTTAATCTCAGGATTTTCTACACTGAGTTAGAATTACAATGCAGCTGTCATTTGTACATTTCCTGGCTTTCATGAGCCATTACTAGTGATCCTCTGTCATTTAAATCAGTGGAGAACATGGATTTATCTTAATTTTCACCCTTTGTTTCCCCTTTTTGTGATAACAGTTATGAGATATGATGATGTACAATGTTCCTGCTTATAATGGTTTCAGCCTTGTCCCTTGGCAGCCTAAATCTTCTGGCTAATTCACTGATCAGTTAAATAGTTGAGGTTATTATTATTATAATTATTATTTTACATTTATATAGCACTTTCCTCCAAGGAGCTCAAGGCATTTTACACACAGTAAATTACCAAATAGGAATTAATCCTTATATCACCCTGTGGGGTAGGTATAGTCACATAAATGAAATTCAGCAGAAGTCCCATCTGTGTCACAGCCCTCAGCTCTGCTCCCCCCACTAACCCCCAGTGAACCTACCTGTCTAACTGAAGATAAAGCGGAATGCTATTGGCATGGCAGGAATGGCTTGAAGCAAGATCTTTGGGAAAATGGTCCTGTGTCCTTGCTTTCATTCTTTGAGCTACCCTGGAAAATATCACTAAATGAGAGCAACTAAGCACACACATCTTGATTTGCAGTTAACAGATAAATTTCTTCTATGTGATTTAATTTGATTCTGATCCTTTGGTCCAAAAACTTTAGCATGTACAAAAGTCACCTGGGAAGAGGGCTTCAAATGCAGATTCCAAGGCTCTCTAACTTGCAGAGAATCAGGAAATTCGTATTTTCACCTCAGGTGATTTTTGAGATGGGTGATGCTTACCTATGAAAAGCTTGAACTGATTAAAGAAGAATTGTTAGTTCCCATTCTACAGATCAGAAAATGATGGCTCAGGAAGGCAAGGTGTCACAGTGTTTGGCAGAACTAGAAAGCAAGATTTCAAATTTCAAAACTTTTCATTATATTAGGGTGCTTCCCAGAAAGGGACAGCAAAGAGAGAAACAGATAAAACAGCATTTAAATGTAAAGGAAACAAGAGAATAGTTTGAAGTACATATGAAACATTTTGCACTGTTATTAACTGGTGTCTGCTGGGTCCTTTGGAACTTGGAGATGATTTGCGATACCTGGATAGACAAGCCCAGCATGCATAGGGCAGGGCTAGACCAAAGCCTGTTTCTTGATCTCAGCAACCTTGTCTCCTCTAGTCAACAAGACCCTCAACTAACTCTAATCCTTTGGGTGCCTAGTGAATTGTAATGTTTAATTTTTCACCCTACCCACAAAAAGACCTCTACTTAAATAGGTGCTGCCACCAAAATAAAAAATAGTCTTTGCCAGGAAGCCAAGAAAAGCTCTTTTAATAAGCTTCCTGTTTACGTGAGTTAGCCCTTTATAGGATGGGATGACATTTTTTATTTGAAGCATTCTTAACTCCATTTCTAAGAGTGAAAGAAAAAAATATAACAGGAGATAGTCATGAACAATTTAACTATTATTTTTCAATTTAATATTTCATTTGGGATAATTTCATTCATTTTTTGAGTTATCTTTTATTCAGTTTAAGCAGGACAGGGCATTATAGGAAAAGCTGTAGACATAGTGCATCCAAAGTTTTTATTTTCTTCTGAACTTCTTACTCAGAAGTGTCAGAATTCCATGGTGGGCTTTAGAGGTGCTTGTGGGATTTATTTGGGGTTTTCAGAAACCAAAAAAAACAGACACGTGGTGTTATTTGTGGTAAAAATTCCCACACTCTGCGTAAACTCACCACGCTTTTCAGTAGATGCCACTGTAAATTGTATTGAGAGAGTTTCCATGTCCTTCCTTTACTCAAATGCATGTATCCCTTAGCTGTGTATAATAAGTGTTACTGTTTACTTAAAAACATTTTCTGTCTCTCTTTTTCCTCTTAGAAGTTATCTTATGTCTCTGAATTTTTCATCTTTTACTGTAGCACTATGGTCATTCCCAATCACTGCACAGACAAATTTTATTTAAGAGAGTCTAGAGGCCTTGTAAATTGGGCTTCCCCGGTGGCTCAGAGGTTAAAGCGTCTGCCTCCAATGCGGGAGACCTGAGTTCGATCCCTGGGTCGGGAAGATCCCCTGGAGAAGGAAATGGCACCCCACTCCAGTACTCTTGCCTGGAGAATCCCATGGACGGAGGAGCCTGGTAGGCTACAGTCCATGGGGTCGCAAAGAGTCGGACACGACTGAGCGACTTCACCTTCAGAGGCCTTGTAAAGAACGGTAAAATGGCATCTAGCCCCTGCCTGAGGGCGGGGAGTTGAGGCGGAAGATGACAGCAACAGGAGGGACACATTTGGAAATGTCATTTGTATGTGCTTGTGAAAATACATCTTGTATCACTCTTTGAATTGGCCTTTCAGGGTAGTCAGGTTTGACTCCTTCAAGATTGTTTTATACCCAAGGTGGATTAAGATTTTGCCAGAAACTTAAGCTATTTTGGGGATACTCTTTAAGGAAAAGAATATAGAAGTATAATTAAAAATTAAATACAGGGTCTTTGTGGGGGACCCTGAAGTTTAAGTTCCATTAAATTCATAGTAAATCCACCTCTGCATATCCCCATTTGGAGACTTCCAGAAGCACCCTTAATAAATATTACTGTTTCATATAATAACAAGATTATTTGAGAATAATGTCTAGTCTTCAGGGTAAAAATATTAATAATAAAGCATTGTAAAAATAGTGAAAGCCTAACTACAAACCATCTCACTAGCTGGTTCCCTGTATAGTGCACATCTCCATTTATTCAGGCTGACCCAAACATAATGTAGGGCAACAAATACCATTAGAGCGGACCTCACTGCACGTAGCCTGATATTTCAAGCAGTACTTGAGACAATAAACTACAGGGCAGAAAAAAAATGTCATCAGTTCCTTGAAGTTCTTTGTAATGGGATTATAGCGGTATTACAAAACTAATATCAAAAACTAGAGTAGCTTGCATTTGACCCACTGTCTCTTTCCTCTAGTTGGAAAAGATGTAAAATACACGACTTCCCCATAGCATTTTGCTTCTACCACACCTTGTTACCTGTTCTGTTTCTTTTTGTTATTTAGCTATTTAAAGTGGAATTCATTTTTTTTTTCCTCTAGAATAAGATTGTAAGTATCATGAAAGCAGATATCGGATTTTTTTTTTTTTCCCTGAATCTTTGACAGTGCCAGAGTTTTGTACCTTTCAAATTTTTTTACTCATATTTAGATCTCTCCCTTTGCCTTGTTCTGTTAAAGAAACAATTTTAGTGGTGGTCTATTGGTAGAAGATGCTTAACAATTTTAGTGGTGGTCTATTGGTAGGAGATGCTTAACAATTTTGAATTAAACTACTATAAAAACCTAAAACCATCTCTACCCTCCCCTCCACTAAACTTCTGACCTTAGAATTTCCCCTTAAGGGAGAAAGAGCAAATGTTTCGGAGCTAAATCTAGAAGTTAAAATGAGAAAGAGGAGAAGAAAAGATACTGGCAGCTCAGAAATCAGTGACCTTCCTTCCATTCTCTTTGTGGCTAAGCCAGTTATTTCACGTTGGATTTCATCATCAATAAGAAGTGCCTGCCTAGGAAGCAACTAATTGGGGTTCCAAGTGGAAATAAATAAAAGTCAATTTTTCTGAGACCCTCAATTCATTTTAACTCCTGGTACCATGAACCGAAATAAAATTCAAAAGCATGAGGATAATTCTGGAGGTGAGTAATTTTGTGCAACATCACACACTGGTAGTGTCCAAATGCTCACCTGAATGTCAATTTCAGTCATCCTCTTTTGTTGGAAAAATATACCTGTTTTCTTTAACAATGAAACCTTTAAAAAAAATTCCATATTTGAATTTTAGCCATGTTAAAAATAACTTTCACATATTTTATCTTCTTCATTTTCAGATTTCATTTATGTTGGTCTTCCTTTCATATGGAGTCAATATTCTGTAACACTGGTGTGGTTCTGAAGTAATGTTTGCAGAATAGTTGTGGCTTAATTTAAAAATAAATTTCACACCTACCTTAGAGCTTGTGTTGTGGTCTCTTAGCTGAAAGTTACTCTGATACAGAATAGGTTCTTAAATTCTTAGTTTTAGCTTTATTTGCCATCAGAGAGAAATAGTGTTAGAAGTGTAGTTTGTGATTTGCATGAATGAATCCTTGCAATACATTTGAAAAATGCAATCAGTAGGGGGAAAAACTCTGATGAAGAAAAATGACTTCTTATTCTTCATACCTTATTTGGGCTATCTTTTAAAAAAATATATATATATATTTACTGCTTTTTATAAACTGTTACAAAATATCTGTGTCAGGATAAATTTGCATAGTCCATAACTTCATATTGTTAGACCTCCTGGGGTTAAAGAAAAAAATTAGTCTGATTTACTCAGTAATGTAAAATTATGTTTTTATAATTTTTGGTATAAGTAGCTACCAAACAATTATTTGCTTTACCAGTTCTTTCCTTAGCACTGTATCCAGATCTGCCAGTTATACATTCAAAGTGGTATTCCTTCTAGGTGTATCCTTCAACTGTCAGACTACTCCATAAACTGAGTATCTTAAATGTTGAAGTGGCTGATAGTCCAAGGCCAGTGTCTTTGTGATATCAAATCAAGACGGGGTTTCTCAGCACAGTGCTATTGACAGTTTGGACCAGAACATTCTTTGATGGGAGCAGATTGGTATTATCCTCTGCACCATAAGATGTTTAGCAGTTTTCCTGGCCTCTACCCACTAGATGCCAGTGGTACCCCTCAGTTGATCATCAAAATTGTCTTCAAACATTGCCTATTGTCCCCTAGGGATTGAGGGAAGGACGGGACAAAATTGTCCCCCTGTTAAGAACCACTGGAATAGTGGTACACATACAGCCACTATACATACAACCAGAACCACTGTTGTTGTTATTCATTTGTTGTTGTTGTTGCTATTAATGAAATACAGAAAAATATGATCCAAAGAAACTCGGTGACTCTCATCTGCAAATTTCTTCCATAGAACTATGATAGGTTCTATTTTAAATGTTGAATTAATAGGCAGGACACAACATTTCCTTTAATGACTTACGTGTTAGAGAAAGGGTTCTAAGATTCTGCATAGATGTATATTTTATACTTTTAATTTATTTATTGGTCTTTTTATTACAGTGATCTTTCTGAGAGGCAGACCAAGCTAGCACACTTCTATTGACTTAACTAAATTCCCCTTTCAACATTTGCCTGCTTCAAAGAGTTTAATAGTTGATATTTCACCCTTACTGCACACAGCTGAAGAGAGATCTTTAGTGAAAACTAAAACTAACAGGTAAATCTATCTTGGCTTTGAGGCAGAAAGATGGCAGTTATGCAAGCAGCTCTTTGCCCCACTGATCTAAGACTTGGAAGTGAATTTACCAAACAAAAACACCAAAGCTTAGTCAGTCTGATTTCAAACACCTCCAAAGACTCAGAAAAGCAACTTCACACTGGCTATATGAAAATCTTTAATCATCCTAGTAACCATAGGAGGTAGGTACGGTTATCATGCCATTCTCAATGGGGCAGGAAACTGAAATATTAAGAATTTTAGTAGCTTGGTCAAAGTCACACAGCAGGTAAGAGATGGAGGCAGGTTCTGGGTTAGTCAGTACTCCAGAGTTCATGATCTTCTAAAGTTCCTTAAAATATGTTAAAGGGAAACTGATGGGCTAGATTTCAAGCATCTGTGAACATGGTATTTATCCAAAAGAGTAGATGAAGAAATTAATCAACTCTTTAGATGAAAAAGGAGAAGGATTATTAGAAAGAAACAAATTACATATTTAATAATCAGCTATGTTATAGTTATACTATTTTTAACATATATAGCACTTAAAAATTTTTCAGAGAATATTTCAGTTCTTTCTAGAGTCTCAGATTATTTTATATTATTCCTTTCCTTTCAAGGATTGAGAATATTGTTTGTTCATAAGCCTAGTTGGCATAGAACAGATGGTTTCCATTTTCCTTTTTTAACTGTCAGATAATGCTCCTCTCTCATTAATACATTTTCCAGAAAACACAGGGGCTTTGATGATAAATAAATCAGATATTATTATTTTTAAGTATGCATATCTAAGCATCTTTTCTCCTATACTAAGACCACTAAAAATTACTAGATCTGGAATACTGTGGTTGAAAGAACATTTTGACACCTCTAATTTTCTAAATATCAATATTAGTTAGCAGATTAATACCCTAAATTATCCAGTTACACCTTC
>SJYT01071767.1:511061-543225 GCA_006410635.1 Cephalophus harveyi
AAGATCTTTTTTGTACAGTTCTTCTGTGTATTCTACCCACTAAATATTTAGTAACCACTAAAACATTTGTCATTTCTTTTGGTTATGTATAATTTTTTAAAAACAATACCAAATTGATGCTTCATCCAGTTTTCTAACTTGTTAGCTAGAAGTTAGGCTGCCATAGATCTGTGGTGGAAGAGGAAAAGAGGTGTGGGCAGTTGGAGGAATAGAGGAGAGACTCATTTCTTTCCAAATGTGTTTAATCACTGTAATCTATAATTAAGTCACATTTTGGTTGATATCAGAATAAGTTGGTTTAACCTACTGATTATCTTCAAGTCTAATGACATCCATGTTTCTAGAAATGATGAAATTATATATATAGACTCATCCCTTAAAAATTATTTTGCTTACAGTTATGCCATCCTTATCAAGGTCATTTTTCATGAACATAACAAAGTTACTTTTGATAAACATTGTAAAAAGCAAGATTACAGTGGAAGGGAAATTCTGTTGCAGCTTTTTAAAAATTAGAGACCTTTTCATTTTATTCTGTTACACACTTCGTATGTTTTCTAGACTATCACAGTAGATTTTATTATTTTCTACTTGTATTATAAAATTATCTTGTCTAGCTTATATGATTTTAGTATGTGCATCTCACTGGAAAAGGCACTGGTAGCATGTCTCTTTGCAAAACACTGTTAGAGATGGGATATCCACTCATAGAAATGAGATAGTCTCTCCTATTTCTAAGGAGAATCTCATGAATAGATGTTTAAAAGAAAGCCAAGTTTATCATATTTTAGATACTCTAAAACCCCTTTTAATATGCCTATTTGTCCCTTGCAAGTGAAGAGTACAGTCTCATCTTCCATGTGGGAAATCTTTAGCAATTTACTAATCCCTAGCAGGGATGTAAAATCACAGAACAGAATCAGTGTTCTTCAGTTCTGAACTTGGAGTTCCTGATAATTGAACTGTGGTTGCCAAAAGAGAAAAGAAACCTATCACCACTTACCAGAAGTTCTAATAAGCAAAGAGAAATCATACTTCTTTCTCTTTAAATACAAAAAAGAAGCAGCTGATTAATCTTTGTTGCCAGGTGAATTAACTGTATTCAGAGGAAATAGGCGACTTGTAGAAAGAAAACTTAACATGGATCTTAGCGTCCTATCAGGATACAATTTAGCAACTGATGTTGGTAAGCAGACCAGTTATTGTGGTTTATAACAGGAAACCTCTGTTAACTTGTAATATTTCTACCTAGGCAAAAGAAATCAAATCATTTCTTAACTGTGGAAAGTATATTATATCTCTGTAACAAGGCAGTATGTTTGGGACTGATGGAGTTCCATGCTAGAAGCACCATGGCCACAGCTAAGAAATGTACAGCCTCTTATTACTCATAGGAAGAAAGACATATGGTGAAGGGAAATAAATTTTTTAAAAAGTAAGAAAGGAACTAGGATCAAGGATCTGAATTTGCAATCATGAGAGATAGCCTCCAATAAAAACAGAAAATGCAAGGGGTAAAGGAAGTATGGTGTTCATTTATATAGTGACAATACGTAAAGAACCCAATCTGATCTTACCAGACTGGTACAATTGGAGAAGGTACTCAGTAAAAGTTTGTTGAATGGATAAATGAATATAAACATCCAGACTACAAGTCCATAAGACACTAGTCCATAAGCTCAGAGAGTGGGGGAAATTGGACTTACTAGGAAACTGACTTGGTAGCCAGTTACTAAGAAATGTCAATATGACATCAGCTAAATAACATTTATTAACAACCATGTTTGCTTGCTTCTTTCTCATAGTCAATGAATTGTTATGAAATCACAAAATTTCTCTCTACTAGAGAAATTGTTCTCTACTAGGCAGTGGCACCCCACTCCAGTACTCTTGCCTGGCAAATCCCATGGACAGAGGAGTCTGGTAGGCTGCAGTCCATGGGATCACTAGGAGTCGGACACAATTGAGCAACTTCACTTTCACTTTTCACTTTCATGCACTGGAGAAGGAAATGGCAACCCACTCCAGTGTTCTTGCCTGGAGAATCCCAGGGACGGGGGAGCCTGGTGGAATGCCGTCTCTGGGGTCACACAGAGTCAGACACGACTGAAGTGACTTAGCAGCAGCAGCAGCAGCAGCTTACATTATACTAATCTAGTTTGAATTTAATGACTGCCCTGTGTAAGGGGCTTTGGGATGTTATGTCAGAAAAACTTTGTATTCTAAGTGCAGAAGGTTTTACCTAAGTGCAGAGAATTTAGTATAAAGGAAGTATAACTTTTATTTTAATACTTGCCTTAATAATGACCAAGTTTTTGAAGTACTGTTTTTATTGTTTTCATTTTTTGCCTGAAAAAATTCAGTGACCTTCAAGTCCCTTTCCTGGTTAAGACTTAAAGCTATCTTTTTCATGTATTTGAATATTTTGGTTGTCCATGTTCATACTGCCACCTCTCTGCACACCTGGACATGTGCTGTGCTCCATCAACTAGCTTAATCCTGCTCAGGAAAATCTAATTCCATCCATATACTTGGATAATTTATTGTGTACTTTTAGTTTCAGATTACTCATTGCTTAATTCAGCAAAAATTAATTGAGCTTCCACTATATGCCAGGCCTACTGCAAGATGCTGAGGTGAGCAAGTAATTTATACAGGTTTTAAGTAACATTAGTCCTGTCTTCAGTTCCTCAGGAATCCTAACTTTGTCTCTATACTCATCACTGTCCGTTTACCTTTAACTGGCTCTAAACCTATTTTCTTTCTTTCTGATAGTATCCAAAAACCATGGCTACGCTTTCTCACTTTTATTCTTCTACGGTGTATATATAAAGCAGCTGCTTACTGTTTCATAGATGCAAATTAACACAGTAGCCATAGTCTACTACTACGTGTACGTATACATGTATGTGTGTGAGAGAGAGAATGAGAAGAGGGAGAACACACCTGTGAGAACGTTTCCTACAGATCAGTGCAAGTTGTGCTTCAAGAAATGTACACAAAAATATCACCATTGACGTTGAGGCTGTCCTTCAGTTAGTTTTGTTGTAACAGCTGGTGCATAATTACATATTGATACACTGCTACTCTTGTTTCTAAACCCCAATATTGTTCTGTTGTCTTCTCCTTCTTGAGTTGGTATATTTACAGGCTCTTAGTTCCTTGGTTTTCAGCATTAATCCTAGCGTTCTGTCTGAAGTATAGTCAGGGTTTCCTTGTATTTCAGTTCACTGTGCTTGAGGGAGAGTCACCATAAGTAATGATTTTGCTTTACTCCTTGGCAGCACAACCACAAACTAGACAGTGGTTCAAAATCTCAGGGTTTCCAAGGGTCTGTGAGAGACCATATGCAGCCTCAGGGAACTGCTAAAAAGCTCAGATTAATTGTCAAGATACAAGTTCACGAGTCTCATGAACATTTACTTTAGAGTTAGAAGAAACTCTAAAATCACTAAATCACTGTTAAATGTCAGAGTAAACCACTTGGTTTTACTGGAAGAAAACGGAATCCATTTAAGCAGCAAAATCCTAATATCTAAGAAGAAGTTAATGTAGAATAGCACATGCAGGAGGAAAGACCATGAAACTTGCGGCAGTAATTTTGACATCTGCAGACTTTGTTCCATGCAGCTGCTCTTTCCTTCTCCAGATTCGCATTATAGACAAAATTTTGTTTATTCACATGAGTAGACAAACCCATGAATTTGTCTAAACCAGCAAATGGTTTTGGAAGGCAGGTAGAGCAAACCCGTCTTTGGTTTATAAATGTGCTGTGATGCTAACGGGACGGCTGTATTAACAATCAACTTTAACAAGGAAACAGGGGTCTGAGGATAAGAAGCTAAAATGAGGGAAGAACAACAACAAAGCAAATGACATGCCTGAAAAATAAACTTCATGATTTAAAGAAAGATTATGCAAAATCCACTTGAAAATAATGAATGAGAGGGCCAGCTTGGTACGTTCTAAAGAGTTGGTTGAGATAAGGCCTCAGTTTGGCTTTGACAGGACTATTGTTAATGTGGGGAGAGTGGGATTCACATCCCCCAAAATCACATCTTTCAATCTTTATTTATGCTGAGAAAAGATAGCAAGAAGGTACATTGTTCCTCCCTCATTACCAGACCTTTTTTCTTTCTTTACTTTCTTTGTCCCCAGACTATAAATCATTTAACTAGGCAGGGTCATTTTCAAGAGCTTTCCTAATGCCAAGAGACACCAAATGGTGAGGTACATCAAAGGGACAAAGAATTATAGAGGCATTGATCCATTTTCCTTAAGACCCCGAGTACAATGTGAACAGACTACTTAGCTCCAGGCCGCAAACCAAGTGTTTTGCAGCAGACCCAGTCTGGATTTCTTGGGAAGTTCTCCCTGTTGCTTTTCATAGTTTAGATAATCCACATGAACAACCCTGATTAAATCAGTTGCCCCAAGGCAATAGGCAAAAGCATAAATGGTTTTCAGGAGAGAATGGTCCAAAAGCTTGCCTCTTTCTCTCTCTTCTATGTACTTCCTTGTTTTTGTTTTTTTTTAGTTACTCGGTTACATTTTCCCCTTTAAAATTCTCTCTATCCAATGTAGTGGTAAGCAGAGTATTACTGAGAAGGTGCCATTCCCCTCTTCTTTCACGATTCAAGTTTTGATTTGGAATTATGTTACCTGTCTTGTATTGATTATGAACCGTTTTTTGAAAGGCTGTTATCTAGGGAGTGGTTATCCAATAATATTATGTAAGGTCACCAGGCATTTGTTTCTCACATCTGATTCTTTTTAAACCAGGCAATTACTCTATCATTTAATAATTCTTACCTCAAAGTTCACTTGAAAGAAAGCTCGTAAGATTTGAGGGGGAAAAAAAAAAATCCCTAAAAATAAAAGTTAGGCTAGTCTAGGCCAGGGTGGGAAATTCCATTGTGGCTAGAAGCCCATGGCAGGTAGAGTGGAATTTAATGAAGGAAACTGCTGTGTTTTTGTGTCTTTCTGTATGTTTTTCCTTTAAAACCAAGAGCTGGGCAGGCATCCCATTCGACCTGACGTGACCCAAGCAAATTGCTTCTTATATAAAAACAACTGCAGACTTTGAGAATGTGAAAATGCACTGTATCCTTCTCCAACTGAGGGAGACGAAACCCTGAGAAACAGGACGGCCTTGTCAATACTCGCTGAGCAGAACTATCACTCAAACCTGATAAAGGGAGATTAGAACAAGCTTCCTTATGCCAGAGAGATTCATTATAAGTTAGACTTCTTTATTTATTTTTTATTTTCTTAAACAAGCACAAGTGGTAGATGGAAACTGCATTTTTTAAAGGCCGGTTTTATGTAGGAAATGATAGTACACACACTTTTTAGAAGTCTTTTCACAGAACTCACATTTTTAATTAAAAAAATTATACTAAATTTAAAAAAAAGACAGAAGCATTTCTCTTTCTGCCACAGTCTTGGACAAGCGAAGGAGAAGAGATTCAGGGTGTGTCTGATATTGCATTCAGATGTGTTGTCTTGGCTTGTGTACTGACAGATTTATTTAAAAAACAAAGTTTAAAAAATGCATTGTGTGCTAGTGAAGTCACTTCATAAATCTTTTCCTTTATGAATTATTTTGATCACAAGGCTCGTTGTTTGAATCACTGAAGGACTATTCTCCCTAAAAGAAAAATGCCTTCATTTTCAAACTGTCAGTTCAAAAGCCAGCAACTTCCCCCTGAACAGCATACAGGGATCCAGAGGGGCAGAGAAAAAGGGACCACATGAGTCCTGACTCTAATATGAGGCAGAATTCAGTTTAGATTTGTCGTGGTTCACAGAGGAGACATGTTTTGAAAATTTGGACCCAGAGTCCTTACTTTTCTAATAAATGACTTAGTTTGAAATACTGATTCTGCTTTAGGAAAAAACAAACAAATAAGGGAACACAGCCTTTGATGCAGCTGGTTCGTCAGATGGCGGAAGGTTAGGATTAGAATACCCTTCAAGCTGTGGCTGAATAATGAAGGGTAGGGCTTCCTAGCTGGGCAGTGACCACAGTCCCCTGGGAGTACCGAGGACAAATATTACCTAATGTGTACAAAGACTTTAGCAGTTAAGTTGATTACAAGCTGAGTGCGGAAGGCTGGATGAGGCAGCAAGGACTGAATTCCTCCAGAGGGACCTGATAAGTTCCACAGGGCTCCACTAGGCCCTCAGTTCTCAGGGCTTAAGGGATGAGCACCAACAGAAAGCCGGTCAGGTTCTTGAAGTGAATAGCCTGCATGGAATTGTTACAAAGAAGAAAGAGAAATGAAACAACATATTAGAATATACACATACATAAAGACATAAAATAAGTTGGATGGAGGTTACACTGTAGGTGACTGTGTGATGGGTAAGAATTTCCCTAACCAAAATGTAATTTGTTTGTATCTAAGGACCTTGTCTTGTTTTTAATTTGTTTTCCTCAGGGCACCTGGAATGTTGTTGAGATATAAAAATAAATAATTAATCATTGATCTGTTATATCAGTTTGCCATGGAAATTGGTGAGATAGAGTAATAGGTTAAATACTCCAAGTTAAATACTGGAGGCTATCTGGAAGAGAGGAATTTGAAACTGATTTCCAAAGGACAGAACTGGACAGGTTGCTTCAGGTTCATTGATTCCAGAAGTATTTTTTGACCACGTACTGCTTCAATCTGAGATCTCCATCTCTCTGCTGCTTTTTGAAATGATCAGGTATTGTCTGGGAAGGATGGGGAGCAAGTGTATAAGATAGAAAAGGCAAGTTGCTAATATAAGAGATGGGAAAAATATTAATAGGAAATGCATACTGTTAGAACAGGTGATAAGTACTGCAAGTGAGTTTGATCTCAATTCTAAGTAGGAAATTTGAGAGAATGGTTGAAATTTAACTTTGGAGTCTGACTACCTGGGCCACTTTATAAATTCTCTACATAAAATATGTAGTAAATGCTTACCATACAATAAGACTTTATAAATGGTGAGGATGAAGTTACCCATTTTCCCATCACAGCTGTACCACACGTTCAGATTCTCTGTCATGATCAGAAATATCTCACACTACTAATCTCCTAAGCATGCTCATTCAGGGCCCTTTCTTTTGTTGTAACTGTATTTCATTTCACTCATATATTCTGTTGAATTTAATTATACAACTATTTCTTAGCCATATTTAGTGGGATACATACCATTTTCTTAGGCACTGTGAATTACTTTTTTAAATGATGAAAAAATTATGACCTTTCTCATAAGGAAGAAGCAGTCTATTGAAAGAGGAAAATTTGCTGACACTTTAATTATGACACGATTTTCCAAATCAATTTCTAAATAATATCTACCATAAAACATGTTTGGTAATTCTGATTTTGTTAATGGAGGAGTAGCTTGTACTATTTCAAGACAAACATATTCTCACATAAGAATTTTAAACTCTGGTTACAAAAAAAAAAAAAAAAAAACAATTAAACTACAGTTGAAAACTGATGCACAGTTATTTGAAGGCACTGGAAAATGACCAAAGGCAGACAGAATCTGGAGTGAAACGTGCAGGGTGACATCCACATTTATGATAGCTTTTTCCCTCAAGGAACTCCCTATTCTATGTGATGTGGGGCAGTTAGAATTGAAACAGCAAGCCAAAATCTTATTGGATTGAGGTGTCAGAGGATGGAGTTCAGAGTTGGCAGAGTGACTGAATTTGAGGAAGCAAATTTTGGAAAGGATGGAGCCACAGAGGGAGGGAACCCATAAGTCTTCATGTAATGTCTCCTAATGTCTTAGCTGATTTGTGAACTGTGCAAGTAGAGGGGAGTCTATAAGGACTTGGAAAAAGAAGTGAAAAAGTGAAAGTCGCCCAGTAGTATCCGACTCTTTGCAACCCCATGACCTGTAGTCTGCCAGGTTCCTCTGTCCATGAAATTCTTCAGGCAAGAATATTGGAGTAGGTAGTCATTCTCTTCTCTGGGGATCTTCCTAACCCAGGGATTGAATTGAGGTCTCCTGCAATGCAGGCAGATTCTTTACCATCTGAGCCACCAGGGAACCCTGGAGAAAAGTAACAACTAAAAGGCTAAAAGAGCTGAGGAAGTATCTGATGAAAGGAAGATAAAATTAAGAATATGAGTTTAACTAAGTTGTAAAGGTTTGGTAAATGTCTAAGGCTTTACTTAAAGCACAGAAGAGCCACACTATACAAATATAGATGATGAATCAGGACTAAGACATTAATTTGAGAAAAAGGGGCAAAACTGCAACATTGAAAGACCTAACAAAGACAAATCTAAGCCACCACAATGTCAAGGTTGTCAACCAGTAATTTGCCTACTAGAATTTAAAAAAAAAAATTCTTTAGAGGAAGATAACAGAACCAAGGGTCTTATACATAAGGTAAATATGCACTTAAATAAGTAATTGGACATTGGACATGGAAATAAGAAAATGTGACTTCTAACCTAAAATACAATTGACAGAAATAAATCCCTAGGTAATCTAGATGTTTAAATAAGCATACAAGAACTTTAAAGCAGAATTTATAAATATATTCAAGACTCAAGAAAAATATGGTCATAATGAGGAAACAGTTTGAAAGCAGGAGAAAGTGTCAGTAAACTTGAATAGAGATTAATAAAAAATATTAATACAAAGAAGATAAAGTAAAATATTAATATAAAGAACTGAAAATGTGCAAAGTGTCAGTGATCTGTAGAACAACATTAAACCATCTAATATTTTTGGACTATCTCAGAAAAAGAGAAAAATCAGTTAAATTATTAAGAAGAGCCAAAGGGGTAAAGTACAATAGCTGAAATAAAAATAATTCATTGGGAAGACTTAACAGTAAATTGGAGATGGCAGAAGAGAAAATGAGACAAAAATGACATTTGAAGAAATGATAGCTAAAAATGTTTAAAATTAAATGGAAAGCAAAATTATACAAAGGAAACCACATGTAGGCCTTGTTTTCAAACTTGTATAAGCCAAATATAAAAAGGAGAATCTTGAAAGCAGCCAAAGGGATTTGGGAAATAGATTGCCTATAGGGGAACAATGGGCTTCCCTAGTGGCTCAGATTATGATAGAGTCTGCCTGAAATGTGGGAAACCCAGTTTCGACCCCTAGGTTGGAAAGATTCCCCTGGAGAAGGAAATAGCAACCCACTCCAGTATTCTTGCCTAGAGAATTCCATGGACAGAGGAGCCTGGCTGCAGTCCATGGGGTCACAAAGGGAGCTACTGACATGACGGAGCTACTGACACTGTCACATTAGAGGGACAATTAGATAAATGTCAGCTGACACCTCATCATAATTGAAGGAGGCTAGAAACAATGATTGGGCTTCCCTGGTGGTGCAGAGGTTAAAGCATCTGCCTGCAATGTGGGAGACCCGGGTTTGATCCCTGGGTCGGGAATACCCCCTGGAGAAGGAAATGGCAACCCACTCCAGTATCCTTGCCTGGAGAATCCCATGGACAGAGAAGCTTGGTGGGCTGCAGTCCACGGGTCGCAAAGAGTCGGACACGACTGAGCAACTTCACTCACTCACTCAGAAACAATGATTAGAAAGAAAAACTACCAGCCCAGAATTCTATTTACAGTAATAACATCTTTTAATAACAAAAAATTAAAAATTTTCATATAAATAAAATTTGTCAGCAGAACTCATACAGGAAATGTGAAAAGAAGTTGTTTAGGCTGAAAGGACAGCAGATTTAAACTTTGTTTTAAAAAGGAGATTAAAAACACTAAGAGTTGTAAATCTAAGTACATGTAAAAGAATATGTTTTTTATACTGGTAATTAAAAAATACAGTCTAATGCATAAATTATAACTTTATCATGGATCTATAATATCTATAAATGTTAAAATATATAAAAGTACCATAGAGGACAGACTGGTGATAAACAGAATTATACTCTTGTTAGACTCACGTATTTACATGAAGTGAAACATCTATTTCTGCTTTATTGACTATGTCAAAGCCTTTGACTGTGTGGATCACAATAAACTGTGGAAAATTCTGAAAGAGATGGGAATACCAGACCACCTAACCTGCCTCTTGAGAAATGTGTATGCAGGTCAGGAAGCAACAGTTAGAACTGGACATGGAACAACAGACTGGTTCCAGATAGGAAAAGGAGTACGTCAAGGCTGTATATGGTCACCCTGCTTCTTTAACTTATATGCAGAGTACATCATGAGAAACGCTGGACGGAAGAAGCACAAGCTGGAATCAAGATTGCCGGGAGAAATATCAATAACCTCAGATATGCAGATGACACCACCCTTATGGCAGAAAGTGAAGAGGAACCTGCTTATTTAACTTCTATGCAGAGTACATCATGAGAAACGCTGGGCTGGAGGAAGCACAAGCTGGAATCAAGGTTGCTGAGAGAAATATTAATAACCTCAAATATGCAGATGACACCACCCTTATGGCAGAAAGTGAAGAAGAACTAAAGAGCCTCTCGATGAAAGTGAGAGGAGAGTGAAACAGTTGGCTTAAAGCTCAACATTCAGAAAACTAAGATCATGGCATCCGGTCCCATCACTTCATGGGAAATAGATGGGGAAACAGTGGAAACAGTGTCAGACTTTATTTTTGGGGGCTCCAAAATCACTGCAGATGGTGACTGCAGTGAAATTAGAAGACGCTTACTCCTTGGAAGAAAAGCTGTGACCAATCTAGATGGTATATTCAAAAACAGAGACATTACTTTGCTGACTAAGGTCCGTCTAGTCAACGCTATGGTTTTTCCTGTGGTCATGTATGGATGTGAGAGTTGGACTGTGAAGAAGGCTGAGTATCGAAGAATTGATGCTTTTGAAGTGTGGTGTTGGAGAAGACTCTTGAGAGTCCCTTGGACTGCAAGGAGATCCAACCAGTCCATTCTGAAGGAGATCAACCCTGGGATTTCTTTGGAAGGAGTGATGCTAAAGCTGAAACTCCAGTACTTTGGCCACCTCATGCGAAGAGTTGACTCATTGGAAAAGACTCTGATGCCGGGAGGGAATGGGGGCAGGAGGAGAAGGGGACGACCGAGGATGAGATGGCTGGATGGCATCATTGACTCGATGGACGTGAGTTGAGTGAACTCCGGGAGATGGTGATGGACAGGGAGGCCTGGCGTGGTGTGATTCATGGGGTCACAAAGAGTCAGACACGACTGAGTGACTGAACTGAACTGAACTGAAAGGCCATGCTCCATTCCATTGGGAGGATGAATGGAATAAGTAGGTTTAAATGGCCCACAGAACTCTGGGTTCATCCTCAGTCAAACTGGAAGAGGACAAACAGAAGCAATTTTAAAACTCATGCAGGTCTGCTTAGAGTCCTGTTTGGTGCCAGGAAGCAAGGATGATATGCCTGCAACTTAGTCCCTGATCTCAACTGACTATGACTTTAATAGGCACAAATGTGACTTTTGCAAATTTATTTCCAAATGATTGGGAGGCAGTCAATTTTCAGTTGCTATATAATCAAAATACCACATTGTATAAGCTTAAAGTGTACAATGGTTTGATACATTTACAGACTGCAATATAAAAATCACTGCAGTTTTAGTTAACTCCCCCATTGTATCACATGATTATTACTTTTTATTTTTTGCTGTGAGAACATTTAAAATCTAGTTTTATAGCAACTTTTAAGTATACAACACAGTACTGTTAAGTATAATCAATATGTTTCATATTATATCCTAAGGGCTTATTTATCTTCTTACTATAAATTTGTGTCCTTTGGCCAACATCTATCTATATCCCCCAGTCCCCAGCACCTGGAAACCACTATTCTACTCTGTTTCTGAGTTCTGGCTTTTTTCAGATTTCACACACAAGTGGTATCATTAGTATTTGTCATTCTCTGTCTTACTTATATCTGAATGGACACCTTCTCCAACTGAAACACCAAGAGAAGAGGATTCACACAACTATGCAGAAGCACCTGGAAAAACACTAGATACTGAATAGGTATTAGGATAGAGTTAACTACAGATAATTCCTTTTTGGTAACAACTTTGTTGCTGTGTCCTACAGCAGATTCTGGAACGATTTTTACATACACATATATATCATGATCAGATTGTGGAACAAATTTTTTTAAATGTGGGTATGGCACCCCACTCCAGTACTCTTGCCTGGAAAATCCTATGGTTGGAGGAGCCTGGTAGGTGCAGTCCATGGGGTCACTAAGGGTCAGACACAACTGAGCGACTTCACTTTGGCTTTTCACTTTCATGCATTGGAGAAGGAAATGGCAACCCACTCCAATGTTCTTGCCTGGAGAATCCCAGGGACAGGGGAGCCTGGTGGGCTGCCATCTATGGGGTCTCACAGAGTCGGACACAACTGAAGCAACTTAGCAGCAGCAGCATAGCTAATATGATAGCTCAGATTCAACAATATATGGATTCAACCTTTATATCATTTTAGTCACCAAGTTTGTGGCATGAGAATAAGCTGTTGGTAACTGAAGCATCACCAGAATAATTATTCACTCTCTCATAAAAGGCTAAAAGGACATTTTATAATTATCCTTTTTATAAATTGTAATCATTTCCTACTTTTAAGTTATTTAAATTTATGAAACTAATCGAATTGTGGTATCACCATAACGTGTCCCAACTTCACCTGATCTAGTCAAATTTGGTATTGATATGTTGTTCAGTCACTAAGTTGTGTCTGGTTCTTTGTGACAGAACTGCAGCACACCAGGCTTCTCTGTCCTTCACTATCGTGCAGTTTGCTCAAACTCATGTCCATCGAGTTGGTGATGCCATCCAACCATCTCATCCTCTCTCATCCCTTTCTCCTCATGCCTTCAATCTTTCCCAGCATCAAAGTCTTTTCCACTGAGTCAACTCTTCGCATCAGGTGGCCAAAATATTAGAACTGTAGCTTCAGAGTCAGTCTTTCCAATGAATATTCAGTATTGATTTCTCTTAGGATTCACTGATTTGAGTTTCTTGCTGACCAAGGGACCCTCTAGTCTTCTCCAGCACCACAGATTGAATGCATCGATTTTTTGGTTCACCACCTTCTTTATACTTCAAATCTCACATCCATATTGATATGTTAAACAGTTTTTCCTGGGATTCCAATTCAACATTTTCCAGTACTTAGAAGTTTTAGGAGTCATTCCCCTTTGTTATTTTACTTCACGAAGTGCTTCATTGCTTCATGGTCATGTTCTTTCTACTGCACTGAGTACTCAAGAGCATAGTAATCGAAAACATGCTAATGTATTTCAACATTTCAGATAGAAGCTCCTTAGAAATGTCCATATTTTCAAAACTCATTGCCCAACAATTTGCTGATTCTTCTGCAAACTTTGACTGAAAGATTTATATGTACCAACTTTAGGTTTTTGATTCATGGTATTTAGACAAAAGGATAATTCAAATAAATTCTACAAAATAAGACAGGCAAAACACCTGGCAGTTGTAATACAAAAAGGAATGTCAAAATTAGAATTTTCACTGTTTCCCTTTGAGTGCAAAGGGTGGGACTTAGCATATGTCATTAAATTAAAGAATCATTAATTTAAGATGCTTTCAATGAAAGAAAAGTGCTCAGTTGCAATATAAGCTAATGCTTACAATCCTTGGTGGTGGTGGTGGTGGTTTAGTCACTAAGTCCTTAATTTGTACTTATTGAAAGAATCTTTTGCGAATTATACAGAAATAAGTCCTATATATATATATATATATATTTATAAGTGCAATATATAAATATCCTATTATACACACACACGCACACACACACAAACGGTATTGTTGTTTACTCACCAAGTTATGACTGACTCTTTGCAACCCCGTGGACTGTAGCCTTTCAGGCTTCTCTGTCTATGGGATCTCCCAGGTGAGAATACTAGAGTGAGTTGCCATTTCCTTAAGTATCTTCAAAATATGTATCTAAATCTTCAGAATCAAGTTTAGACTCAGAACCATCAGTATCCATGATGTTCTATGTAATATTGTTACCTGAAATGGTAACATGGTATTTCTTAATGAAAAGTATGCCTTCTTTGTCCCTGAGACTTCCCTCCAAGACACTGGCACCAGTTCTACTAAGTATCATGGTGGTAATCTCACAAGAAAATGTCAACAGAGGGTCTCAGACAACTGTATGTGTGCATATGCAATGACAACATGCTCTGTGAGATGCCAGAGGTTTATTTTTTTCCTCTAGGATGGAAAATGTAAGAAAATGTGCACATCAAAATGGATGAAACAAAATTGATGTTTGAAATGGTTTCTAAAAGGAGCACACATTTCTGAGCTGATTCTTGGAGAATTCATAGTTAGCTTGGATTCAGCAAGGTAAGATTCCCCACTCAGAAGGAAAGAATGGGTGTGAAGGAGATGGAAAGAAGCCCTGGGTGTCACAGTGATTTATAATATTAACAGGGTGGTGGTTTGGGAAGAAGCAGGAGACTCACCTTATAGTGTTGACTCCCTCAGGGAGCATAATAAAATTCGAATCTTGTTCATAATTGCAGAATTTGGGGCTATGTTATATGGAATGCAGCAAGACTAGAGGCGACAGATGTGACAGACTGTAATAGCCTTATTTGGTTTACAATTTCAGTGATAAGAGACTCTTTTCTGTCACTTTGTGTCCATGCCATATGTGGGGATCCTGGGGGATTAAAACACAGATCAAGCTCCTCATTCTCTGAGATTTCAGTCCAGCGGGGATTCAGAAAACTAAGCTTCTGGTAGAGATCTGAGCTTGAGAACTCCAAGGATAGGAATCAGACATGGAATGGGATGCCCAGGAAGACCTCTTGGAGAAGAACATCTGAGGACTGCTTGCATGAGGAGCAGTGAGGGAAACCAAGACTGGAAGAGGGGAGAGAGAAAAAAGTGTCTTTCACTCAGGCAAGGGCAGGTGAGGAAGCCAATGCATCTGAGGGCCCACTGGGCACAGTGACTTGTGAAGATGTCAAGGGCATGAAGGGCAGACCTTGGTGGGACTGGACAAAAGAAAGAGGGAAGGTCAGGAAGTTAGCCAGGTGAAGCCCACAGAAGAATGCCTGCGTGTTGAGGAATTTTGAAGGTCTGGGTCTTGTCCCTTATCAGTTATCCAAGGCCCATGAGGTTTGCCTGTCAGAGAAGACAATCATAATAAACAAGGATGGCTTCTGTCCACTCAGGAAGTCCCTGGATGTTACAAGGAGGGGGTTCTGGGCTGGAGGAGGAGCAAAATTGAGGGAGACAGAGTAGGTTCCCAGTTTCACGGACCGGCAAGGACCCTGACGCCCAGTTCACCTGCCTTCGGACCCTCAAGCCCTCCCCGCCCCACCCGAATGTAGGTTGCTGTTCCCTTGGTCATTTTTCACCAGTATGTGGTCCCGGTATTTCATCAGTATGCATTGGTCCCGGCGTTCAGATTGGCTCGCTCACAGCGCCATCTGGCGTCCACACGCGGGAGCTGAGAGCAGCCATACCAGGAAACTGTGAACAAAGCTGGTCCACAGCCCCGCACAGAAGGGACCACACTGGGAGCAAGACAGGTGAGGGTGGCAACTGGCGCCCAGGTGCTTCAGACCGGAGGTGGGCAGGGTTTTATGGGCCCCATCTCACTGGCTGCAGGATCCTTTTGTGTATGTGTTCTCTTAGAGACTCTGACTTCCTGACACAATCCTTGCTGATTTTCTTCATTGTCTCAATGCTAAGAGGTTTCCTACTGCAATCCCTTCCTCAGCTTTTTGTTGGGGGGTTTCTTCAAATATATAATAATTGTTGGTAGATTATTAATACTTTGTCTATCAAGGATAAATAGTATTTCCTTTAGCTTATTTTAATCATTCTCAACTTCAGGTTTATTCTTTTTTCTTCCTTTCTCCCACCATCCCTCTGTTTCCTCCACACCCTTCTTTTTTGGCACATTGCCTCTAACAAATGTTATGTCTGACAAAACTCTAGCCCGGCCCCTCTGAGCCCTCCTTCGGACTAAGCCTAAACTTCAGCCTATAAAGACAACAACAACAAAAACCAGTTTTTAAGAGCCCATGCTGCCTCCCTAGGTTAACCCTGGACCTTCCCCACCCCCATTGAAGTTTTAGCCTGAGAAAACTCAGGCAAAGGAATTTTCTGTTTATTCTACTCCTGGAGATAAGCTCCTGTGTCTGTGGGAGCCTAACTTTGATAAATGCTGGCTGACAAACCCAGAGGGGTTACAGGGACAGCCCTCCTTTCCCACTTCCTGTAACTCTCCCGTTTCCTGACCCTCCTGAGCACCCCCCTTGATGCTCCCATTCCTGCTGTTCCCTAGTTCTCCCATGAAAATAGTCACTTCAGAGCAAACAGAAGTGAAGTTTTGTTCACACTGGCCCTTTTTCCTGTGACAGCAGTGTGTTTCTGATGAGAATCTATGTTTATCCTTTTAACTGCTGTTAGTTTTGTCTATCTTTGACAGTTAATCTGGCTCCATGGATGGGGTCTGGATCAGAAGGACCATTGAACCCTTGGAGATGACAGAACTCTCAGCTGCAAAGAGACCTTTATCTAATCTCCCTTCTTCTTGCCCATTGCAGTATCTGGTGGTAAGCCCAGCTCCTGACCCAGTGCTCCAGACAAATGTATGTTGAAGCATAATGAGGAGTACTTTTGGTTCCTACAATTCTGAGTACACTATCTGGGGTGAGGTTAGAGTCGTAGACTTATTGTGTGTGCAGAAATGGAGATCCTTGCCTGTCCCTTGTTTTGTTGTTGTTGTTCAGTCACTCAGTCATGTCAGACTCTTTGCAGCCCCATGGACTGCAGCACACCAGGTTTCCCTGTACCTCACCATCTCCCAGAGCTTGCTCAAACTCATGTCCATTCAGTCAGTGATGCCCTCCAACCATCTCATCCTCTGTTGTCCCCTGTTCCTCCTGCCTTCAATATTTCCCAGCATCAGTCTTTTCTAATGTGTCAGCTCTTTGCATCACATGGCCACAGTATTAGAGCTTCAGCATCAGTCAGGAGTAGGCTTCATTCCTGGGATCCTGGGCTACAACAAAAAATTCTCTGGATCTTTTTAAAATTGAGATATAGTTGGCATATACTGTTGTATTATTTTTTAGTGTACAACATAAAGAGACATATATACCATCAAACAGTTTGTTAGCACCCATCACCACAAATAGTTACAATTTTTTTTTATTGTGATGAGAACTTTTAAGGTTTACCCTCTTAGTAACTTTCAGATATTCAATGCAGTGTTGTTAACTGTAGTCATCACGCTGTACTTTATATTGCCAGGACTTATTTATCTTATAATTGGAAGTTTGTGCATTTTGACTTCTTTCACTCATTTTACCCATCCTTATCTCCACTTCTGACAACTGCCAATGTTTTCACTTGGCCCAAGTCCCTGTGTTTTGTTTTATCTTCCACATATGTTTGTGTGTGAGTGCCAAGTAATTTCAGTCATGACTGACACTTTGTGACTCCATGGACTGTAGCGTGCCAGGCTTCTCTCTCCCTAGAAATCCCCAGGCAAGAATCCTGTAGTGAGTTTCCATGCCCTCCACCAAAAGATCTTCCCAACCAAGTGATCAAACCCTCATCTCTTATGTCTCGTGCATTGGCTGGTGAGTTCCTTACCACTAGTGCCATCTTGGAAGCCTATTCCATATATAAGTAAGTATATGTATAAGTATTTGTCCTTCTCCTGAAAGAGATGGGAATACCAGACCACCTAACCTGCCTCTTAAGAAATCTGTATGCAGGTCAGGAAGCAACAGTTAGAACTGGACATGGAACAACAGACTGGTTCCAAATAGGAAAGGGAGTCCGTCAAGGCTGTATATTGTCACCCTGCTTATTTAACTTATATGCAGAGTACATCATGAGAAACGCTGGACTGGAAGAAACACAAGCTGGAATCAAGATTGCCGGGAGAAATATCAATAACCTCAGATATGCAGATGACAAAAACTCCAGTACTTTGGCCACCTCATGCGAAGAGTTGACTCATTGGAAAAGACTCTGATGCTGGGAGGGATTGGGGGCAGGAGGAGAAGGGGACGACCGAGGATGAGATGGCTGGATGGCATCACTGACTCGATGGATGTGAGTCTGAGTGAACTCCGAGAGATGGTGATGAACAGGGAGGCCTGGCGTGCTGCGATTCATGGGGTCGCAAAGAGTCGGACACGACTGAGCGACTGAACTGAACTTATTTAGTTTAGCATAATCTGCTCAATATCAATCCATGTTGTGGCAAATCATAGAATTTCCTCTTTTTTGCAAATTTAAATTTATTTATTTTTAATTGTAGAATAATTGCTTGACAATAATGTGTTGGTTTCTGCCATATATCAATATGAATCAGCCATAGGTACATGTATGTCACCTCTCTCTTGATCTTTCTGCCCACCTGCCACCACATCCCACCACTTTAGCTTGTCACTTAGCACCAGATTTGAGCTCCTTGTGTCATACAGAAAATTTCCACTGGCTATCTGATTTTACATATGGTAATGAAAGTGAAGAAGAACTAGAGAGCCTCTTGATGAAAGTGAAAGAGGAGAGTGAAAAAGTTGGCTTAAAGCTCAGCATTCAGAAAACTAAGATCATGGCATCTGGTCCCATCACTTCATGGCAAATAGATGGGGAAACAGTGGAAACAGTGTCTGGCTTTAATTTTGGGGGCTCCAAAATCACAGCAGATGGTGATCACAGCCATGAAATTAAAAGATGCTTACTCCTTGGGAGGAAAGTTATGACCAACCTAGATAGCATATTAAAAAGCAGAGACATTACTTTGCCAACAAAGGTCCATCTAGTCAAGGCTATGGTTTTTCCAGTGATCATGCATAGATGTGAGATTTGAGCTACAAAGAAAGCTGAGCGCTGAAGAATTGATGCTTTTGAACTGTGGTGTTGAAGACTCTTGGGAGTCCCTTGGACTGCAAGGAGATCCAACCGGTCCATCCTAAAGGAGATCAGTCCTGACTGTTCATTGGAAGACTGATGTTGAATCTGAAAATCCAATACTTTGGCCACCTGATGCGAAGAACTAACTCATTTGAAAAGACCCTGATGCTGAGAAAGAGTGAAGGCAGGAGGAGAAGGGTACCACAGAGGATGAGATGGTTGGATGGCATCACCGACTCGATGGACACGGGTTTGGGTGGACTCCAGGAGTTGGTGATGGACAGGGAGACCTGACGTGCTGCAGTTCATGGGGTTGCAAACAGTCGGACATGACTGAGCGACTGAACTGAACTGAATGTACACATTCCAATGCTACTCTCTCGATTCATCCCACTCTTTCCCTCTGCCACTGTCCGCAAGTCTGTTCTGTATATCTGCATCTTCATTGCTGCCTTGCAGATAGGATTGTCAGTAGCATCAGATATGTATGTAGCACCATATATGTATGAATATATGTGTACATATACATATATGTATGTATTTACAATATTTGTTTTTCTCTTTCTTACTTCATTCTGTATAACAGGCTCTAGTTTCCTCCACACTATTAGAACTGAGTCAAATGCATTCCTTTTATCAGTTCAGTTCAGTTCAGTTCAGTCGCTCAGTCGTGTCCGACTCTTTGCGACCCCATGAATCGCAGCACGCCAGGCCTCCCTGTTCATCACCATCTCTCGGAGTTCACTCAGACTCACATCCATCGAGTCAGTGATGCCATCCAGCCATCTCATCCTCGGTCGTCCCCTTCTCCTCCTGCCCCCAATCCCTCCCAGCATCAGAGTCTTTTCCAATGAGTCAACTCTTCGCATGAGGTGGCCAAAGTANCAAAACTTCTTTATCCATTCATCTGTTCTTGGACATCTATATTGCTTCCATTTTCTAGCTATTGTAAATGATGCTGAAATGTACACTAGGATACATGTGTCTTTTTCAATTATAGATTCCTCAGGGTTTGGGGGATTCTTAAGTCATATGGTAGTTTTATTCCTAGTTTTTAAGGAATCTCCATAATGTTCTCCATATAGCTTTATCAACTTGCATCCCCATCAATAATGCAAGAGGGTTCCCTTTTTCTCTACACCCTCTCCAGTATTTATTGTTTATACATTTTTTGATGGTGACCATTCTGACCTGTGTGACCTCATTGTAGTTTTGACTTGCACTTCTCTAGTAATGAGCGATGCTGAGCATCTTTTTCATGTGTTTATTAGCCATCTATATGTTTTCTTTGGAGAAATGGCTGTTTAGGCTGTCTGCCCACTTTTTGATTGGGTTCTTTGCTTTTCTGGTATTGAACAGCTTGTACATTTTAGAGATTAATGCTTTGTCAGTTGTTTTGTTTCCTATTATTTCAACCATTCTGAGCACCGTCTTCTCACCTTGCTTTTAGTTTCTTTCACTGTGCAAAAGCTTTTAAGTTTAATTAGATCTCATTTATTTTGGTTTTATTTCCATTGCTCTAGAAGGTGGGTCATAGAGGATCTTGCTGTGATTTATGTCAAAGAGTGTTCTGCCTGTGTTTTCCTAAAGAGTTTTATGGTTTCTGCTCTTACATTTAGGTCTTTAATCCATTTTTATTTTATTTTTGTGTACTGTGTTAGAAAGTGTTCTAATTTAATTCTTTTACATGTCACTATCCAGTTTTTCTGGCACCACTTATTGAAGACACTGCCTTCTCTCTGTTGTATATTCTTGCCTCCTTTGTCAAAGATAAGGTGCCTATAGATATGTGAGTTTATCTCTGGGCTGTCTATGTTGTTCAGTTAGTCTATATTTCTGTTTTGTTCCAGTGCCATACTTTTGTGATGACTGTAGATTTATAGTATAGTCAGGCAGGTTGATTCATCCAACTCATTATTCTTTCTCAAGATTGCTTTGGATATTTGGGGTCTTTTGTATTTCCATACAAATTGTGAAATGTTTTGTTCTGGTTCTGTGAAGAATGTCATGAGTAGTTTGATAGAGATTGCATTGAATCTATAGATTGCTTTGGGTAGTATAGTCATTTTTATAATATTGACTATTCCAATTGAGGAACATGGTATATCTCTCCATCTTTTTGTGTCATTTCGATTTCTTTCTTCAGTGTCTTATAGTTTTCTGCATGTAGGTATTTTGTCTCTTCAGGTAGATTTATTCCTAGGTATTTTATTGTTTTGTTGCAATGGTGAATGGAATTGTTTCCTTAATTTAAATTTCTGATTTTTCATTGCTGGTGTGTAAGAATGCAAGGGGTTTCTGTCTATTAATTTTATACTCTGTGACTTTCCTATATCCATTGATTGGCTCTAGTAATTTTCTGGTGGCCTCTTTAAGGTTTTCTATGTAGAGAATCATGTCATCGGCAAACCATGAGCGTTTTGCTTCTTCTTTTCAAATCTGGATTCCTTTATGGGCTTCCCTGATAGCTCAGTTGGTAAAGAATCCTCCAGCAATGCAGGAGACCCCGGTTTGATTCCTGGGTCAGAAGAATCTGCTGGAGATGGAATAGGCTACCCACTCCAGTATTCTTGGATTTCCCTTGTGGCTCAGCTGGTAAAGAATCCCCCTGCAATGTGTGAGACCCCTGGGTTGGGAAGACCTCCTGGAGAAGGGAAAGGCTACCCACTTCAGTATTCTGGCTTGGAGAATTCCACGGACTGCATAGTCCGTGAGATAACAGAGTTGGACATGACTGAGTGACTTTCACTTTCAAGGATTCCTTTTATTTCTTTTTTCATCTCCAATTGCTGTAGCTAGGGCTTCCAGAACTATATTGAATAACAGTGATGAGAATGTTCACCCTTGTCTTGTTCCTGATCTTAGAGGAAATGCCCTCAGTTTTTCAGTGTTGATAATAATGTTTGCCGTGCGTTTGTGATATATATGGCCTTGATTATGTTGAGGTATGTTCCTTCTATGTGTATTTTCTGGAGAGTTTTTAATCTTAAATGGGTGTTGAATTTTGCAAAAATGCTTTCTCTGCATCTATTGAAATTATGTGATTTTTCATCAAATTTGTTAATATGGTGTATCACATTGACTGGTTTGCATATATTGAAGAATATATTGTGATAAAGCCCATTTGATCATGATGTATGATCCTTTTCATGTGTTTCTGGATTGTGTTTACTACAATTTTGTTGAGGATTTTTGCATTTATATTCATCAGTGATATTGGCCTGTAATTTTCCTTGTGTGTGTGTGTGGCAATTTTGTCTGGTTTTGGTATCAAGGTAATGGTGGCCTCATAGAATAAGTTTGGGAGTTTTAATCCTCTGCAATTTTCTGAAAGAATCGGAGGAAGATGGGTGTTAGCTCTTCTCTAAGCCTTTGGTATAACACCTGTGAATGAATCTGGCCCTAGGCTTTTGTTTGTTGGAAGATTTTTTATTACAGTTTTGATTTCTTGTGCTTGTGATTGATCTGTTCATATTTTCTGTTTCTACCTTGTACAACACTGGAAGGTTGAGCGTCTTTAAGAATTTGTCAATTTCTTCTAGGTTGTCCATTTTATTGGCATATATTAGCTCATAGTAGACTTTTGGGATCCTTTGTATTTCTGTGTTCTATGTTGTAAATTCTTCTTTATTTTTAATTTTTTTTTTTGAGTCTTCCTTTTTTTGGCTTGAGTCTGGCTAATGGTTTGTCAATTTTGTTTACCTTCTCAAAAACTCACCTTTTACTTTTATAGATCTTTGCTACTGTCTCCTTCATTGCTTTTTCATTTATTTCTACTCTGGTCTACATGATTTCTTTGCTTCTACTAAGTTTAGGTTGTTTTCTGCTGTTCTTCTTTTTCTAGTTGCTTTGGGTATAAGATTAGGTTGTTTGTTTGATGTCTTTCTTGTTTTTTGAAGTAGGCTTGTATTTCTATATGCTTCCCTCTTAGTACTGCTTTTACTGCATCCCATGGGTTTTACATTGTTATGTTTTCATTGTCATTTGCTTCTAGGCATATTTTCATTTATTTATTTTTATTTCTTTAGTGATCTGGTGGTTATTCAGAAGGGTATTGCTTAGCCTCCATGTGTTTGTGTTTTTTAATTATTTTTTCCAGTAATTGATATCTAATCTTATAGTATCATGGTTAGAAAAAAATGCTTGAAATGATTTCAGTTTTAAAAAATTTACCAAGGCTTGATTTGTGGCCTCAGATGTGATATCTTCTGCAGAATGTTACATGTGCACTTGAGAAAAAATGAAATTTATTGTTTCTGGGTTAAATGACCTGTAGATATGAAATAAGTCCAACTGGCCCAATGCATTGTTTAAAGCTTGTGGTTCCTTATTAATTTTCTGTCTGGATGATCTGTCCATCGGTGTGAGTAGGGTATTAAAATTCTCCATTATGATCATGTTACTGTCAGTTTTCTCTTTCATAGTAGTTAGCCTATACCTTTTGTATTGAGGTGTGCCTATGGTGGGTGCATATATATTTGTAATTGTTATGTATTCTTCTTAGATTGACCCCTCGATCACTGTGTAATGTCCTTCCTTGTCTTTGTAATGGTCTTTTTTTTCAAGTCTATTTTATCTCATATGAGTGTTTCTACTTTCACTTACTTTTGATCTTCCATTTGCATGGAATATTCACCCCTCACTTTCAGTCTGTGTGCCCTAGGTCTGAGGTGGATCTCTTGTTATTATTGTTTTTAGTCACTCAGTCATTTTTGACTCTTTGCAACCCTGTGGACTGCACCACACCAGTCTTCCCTATCTTTCCCTATCTCCTGGAATTTGCTCATTTAGTTTGCTCATTTCCTTTAGGATCGACTGGTTGATCTCCTTGCAGTCCAAGGCTCTCAAAAGTCTTCTCCAGTAACACATTTTGAAAGCATCAGTTCTTCAGCACTCAGCCTTCTTTATGGTCCAACTCTCACATCTGTAGATAACTACTGGAAAAACCCTAACTTGGACTATACAGACTTTGTCAGCAAAATGATGGCTCTGCTTTTTATTATGCTGTCTAGGCTTGTTTTTGCTTTCCTTCCAAGGAGCAAGAGTCATTTAATTTCATGGCTGCAGCCACCATCCACAGTGATTTTGAAGCCCAGGGAAATAAACTGTGTCACTGCTTGCCCCTTTCATTTATCGTGAAGTGATGGGACCAGATGCCTTGATCATAGTTTTCTAAATGTTGAGTTTCAAGGCAACTTTTTCCCTCTCCACTAAGCCCTCATGAAAAGGCTCTTTAGTTCCTCTTCACTTTATTCTGCCAACAAAGTGTTATCATATGCATATCTGAGATCGTTGATTCTCCCAGCTATCTTAATTCCAGATTGTGATTCATCCAGCCCAGCATTTTGCATGTTGTACCCTGCATATGAGTTAGGTAAGCAAGGTGACAATATACAGCCTTGCAGTACTCCAATCCCAATTTTGAAACAGACAGTTCCATGTCCATTTCTAATTGCTGCTTCTTGATCTGCATATAGGCTTCTCAGGAGACAGGTAAGGTGGTCTGGTACTTCCATCTGTTTACGAATTTTCCACAGTTTGTGACCCACACAGTCAAAGGCTTGAGCGTGTTCAACAAAGCAGATGTAGGTATTTTTCTGGAATTCTGTTGCTTTCTCCATGATCCAAAAAATTTTGGCAATTTGTTCTCTTGTTCCTCTGCTTCTTCTAAACCTAGTTTGTACATCTGCAAGTACTTGGTTCACATACTGCTGAAGCCTAGCTTGAAGTATTTTGAGCTTAACTTTGCTAGCTAGCATGTGAAATGAGCACAATTGTATGATAGATTGAACATTTTTTAGCATTCCCTTTCTTTGGGTATGAAATGTAAATTGACATTTTCCAATCCTGTTGCCACTGCTGTTTTCCAAATTTGCTCATATATTGAGTGCAACACTTTAACAACAACATCTTTTAGGATTTTAAATAGCTTAGCTGGAATTCCATCACCTCCACTAGCTTTGTTCATAGTAATGCTTCCTGAGATCCACAATGTAAAATTATAAATACCATCTGAGTATGAAATGTAAAATAAAAATGAATTGCATGATGCATATCAAACAGTAGGATTTTTTTTTAACATAAAATCACGAGAGCCATATGTTTACATTTTTGTGTTTTTAGTTTTTTTTATTTTTTTGGATTAACTAATTTGTGGGCAAGGAAAATAACTCAGGGCAATGATTATATTTGTTTGTTTACTTCATGAAGTTTTCATGATCAATTCACACATTATTGTTCAGCACAATTGGACTAAATAGATATAGGGTGATAAAATACATAAATATTTCAACAATTATGTTTTATGGTATATCTACTTAAAATAGTATTACAAACCTTTCTTTTGTAACTTGAAACCATTAAACTAATCTAAATTAAGGTAAATCTTACATATTCATTAACATCTAGGTCATTTACAGATAGAATAAAATAAAGAAACTTTTAATTGCTGAACAAAACTTTGTTGACTTTCGGCACATTTTAATATATAGTATGCTGCTAAGTAACATCAGTTGTGTCCGACTCTGTGTGACCCCATAGATGGCAGCCCACCAGGCTCCCGTCCCTGGAATTCTCCAGGCAAGCATACTGGAATGGGTTGCCATTTCCTTCTCCATTGCATAAAAGTGAAAAGTGAAAGTGAAGTTGCTCAGTCCTGTCCAACTCTTCGCGACCCCATGGACTGCAGCCTACCAGGCTCCTCCGTCCATGGGATTTTCCAGGCAAGAGTACTGGAGTGGGTTGCCATTGCCTTCTCCAAATATATAGTATAGAGAAGCTAAATATGTTTGGAGTCCATTTTCAAACATGAGAAAAAGCACATACATCTAGAAATTTATGAAATCATGTATTCATAAATTTGCTGCAGAGTGATCACATGTGCCAGACAGTTAACAATTACTTACTAGTTTTCTCTGTAAAAGAAAGGCGTCTGATGGTTAAAAAGCTTATTCAAGATTTATAAATGATACTACCAGGTGTAATAATGTAAAAAAATAGCAAGGAAAAGAATACATGTATTTTTTAAATTGAGGTATATCTGATTTATAATATTGTGCTAGTTTTAGACATATAGCAAAGTGATTTAGCTGTATGTGCATGTGTGTGTGTTTATATATTCTTTTTAAAATTCTTTTTCATTATGGATTATTACAGAGTATTGCATATAGTTTCCTGTGAGAAACAGTAAATCATTGTTATTTATCTATTTTATATTTGGTAGTATATATCTATTAATCCTATGCTCCTAATTTATCCCTTCTCCCACTTCTGTTTTGGTAACTGTGTTTTTTCTCTATGTAAGACATGTTTATGATAGTGAAAGATAAGAAGGATATATTTTCATTAAGGTTAAAGGAGAGTAATTTTTCTGGAAGGATAATGATTTGTTGTTGCAGAATGATATATAGAAGGGCAAGACAAAATTAAACGGATTATTTTTAATTTTTAGATGGCTTATGGGAAAGGAACTTTGGAAAATGAATCATCTTGTGTGGTCAGAACTGGCTAAGATTGGAAGAATCTTACAAGGTTTATAAAACTCTGTCTTAGAATTAATAATACAATGCTACAAAACTAGAATTTGGTTCTCTTTCTCTCCTAAAACAAACAAAAACAAAATTAGATTAGTAGTATGAATTCTAAGAAAAGTTTGTGCCTTACCTATTAATTTTTGCCAACGAAACCAATATTTTGTATATGAAAATAATTTTATGTGGTTCAGATTGTCTTTAAAACATCTTTGGCTACTTATGAAAACTGAGTTCTCATTATTAAAAGAGATTTTTTACAGCTCTAGAATCTTATATATTTTGCTGTGAAAGATTTTGTCACTAGGGATAAACTTATTGTTTCACGATGACTGATCCTATTTAGTGACGTTTTCAGCCTTTGCCTTTTTTTACAATTTTCCAAAATCGAATTTTAAATTGAGTCTTTTTTACCTCAGACTAACTTTGAGAATGTACAAAAAGGCCCCTGGAAAATCTTAAAGTATTTATATCTTATCTTGTAAAAGATGCCAAAGTTATTTAGTTCCTTTTTTGTATGTTAAATTATGTAGACTACATTGTCAAATCAGAAATTATAAAGTTTTCAATATTCTTTTTGTCAGAATGCTATGTTACAATGTTTCATGCCACAGAAATAGATAATATCCCTTATCAAGTAAGCTATATCAGAACTTTAACCATGGGTCATTCTTTTTGAAACTTTGCTTTTTAAAAAATGTGTATTTTCTGAACCGAAAGAAATTTATCTCAAGCTATTCTTAAAAGTATAGCAACTTGGTAAAATATCCTTGTGTGATATGAAGTTGTTTTTTTATCTCTATCCCTCCAGATTTTGATTCTTGTATTTGTGGCACTGTAGTAATTTGCATATGCTCAACAAAAATACCTTTTAATTGTAACAGGACATAGTTGGAAACATTGATTATATTAAAAGACTTCAGAATTTTATATTTGAGAATGATATTCATCGAATCAGATATTGCATGAGAGCTTTAAGGAACTAAGATTGACTTTAAGAAGTTAGTAGTTGAAAATCCCCTTTTCAACCCTTTTTATTTGGCCTGGGAAGAAGAAAAATATAGAGAAAAATGTCAGTTGATGATTGTAAGGTTAAAATAGTGATACAGATGCTGTACCAGATGTAGTTTTATTGATATAGCAAATTCACACATACTCTGATATCCAGCATATAGCTATTGATCTGACAAATGCTTACCTCACCATACTGTCCACTAGGAGCAGTTTCCTTGGTGTGGCAAAGTTAGAAATGCACCTTCACTGTCCTAACTTAGGAATATATCAACTCTCTAGTCTGGTGTCAGTTTGCAGAGATGTTCATCACTTCTCCCTTCCACAAGATGTCACAATTCCATTGATGCATGACATTATGACATTATGCTGATTAGACCTAGAAAGGGGAATAGCAACTCAACTTAGTAGTAATACATTTGCATATCAGAGGATGGAGAATAAATTCAAATAAAATTCAGGAAGCAACTTCAGTGACATTTATAGGAATCCAAAAGTGTAGTGCATGTCCATAAATCCCTTTTAAGGTGAAGGGTAAATTGTTGTATCTGGTCCACCCCAAAACTAGGAGGCACAACACCTAGTGGGAGTTTTGTGTTTTGGAGGCAACATGTTTCTTATGTGAGAGTGTTAGTCTGTCCTGTGTATCACATGACCAGAAAGATACTAGTTTTGAGTGGGGACTCAAACAAGAGAATTTGAACAAACTCCAGGAGATAGTGAAGAACTGGGGATCATGGCATGCTGCAGTCCATGGAGTCTCAAAGAGGTGGACGTGACATAGTGACTGAGCAACAACAAACAAGAGAAGGCTCTCTTAACAGATCCAGTATCCTGTCCAAACCACTCTGCCACTTGGACCACATAATCCAGCAGCTCCAATGGTTCTTAGTTTCATTTTTTCACAAGGATGCTATTTGAAGGCATTGGCAGCCCCCAGAGGTATATCTCAGAACAGGTTTTTAGGATTTTAGAGCAAGGTCCTGCTCTCATTCTCCAACTAATAATTTGGGATTTTTCTAGGACTGCCAGAATATGCAAGATAGAATTCACAAGTGCATATTATAGTTTTATAACTTTTACCTCTTGTCACCACCTCTTCTGTGAGAGAGAATCATAGACTAATATGTTTGCAAAATTAAGTCCAGTCTTATTAAAAATGATCGATTGTTTGCGTAAGTAGAGCAAGATTAGTGATTGACCACAAGGTGTCTTGAGTTTGCTGGAACTTTTCATAAAGGTGGCATTGAAATATGCATAATATCATATATATAACGAATCACCAGTCCAGGTTCGATGCATGATACTGGATGTTTAGGGCTGGTGCACTGAGACGACCCAGAGGGATGGTACGGGAAGGGAGGAGGGACCAGGGTTCAGGATGGGGAACATGTATATACCTATGACGAATTCATGTTGATATATGGCAAAACCAATACAATATTGTAAAGTAATTAACCTCCAATTAAAATAAATAAATTTATATTTTAAAAAAAGCCTGTGGAGACTGTGAAGCCAATCCAAGAATTTGCCACTAGATTTTAACCTGTAATGCTTAATAGATTTAGGTGAATTTCTTTATTCTATACATTCCCCCAAATATTCTGAGGTCCCAGACATGCTATAAAGTGAACTTTTTTTAATGACATATAAGTTAGGAAACCCCATAACCCAAGTACAGATCAGATTTTCCAAGGGGGACTTTCTTAAAATGGTCTTTAAAGTCAATCTTAGTTCTTTAAAGCCCTCAGGTAATATCTGATTTGATGCACATTATACTCAAAGCCTTAGTGTTATAACCAGTGTTTCCAAATGTATCCTACTGCAAGGAGAAATTGTCGTTGAACTTATGCAAATAAACATATTACCATAAATATAAGAATACTCATTGGGATTTTTAAAATTTTGGAAATAGAGATAAAAAGTAAGTATTCTATCTTTGTACACAAAGCTAAAATTTACCAAACTGCAGAAAGTTACACATACACATATTAATAGCTTAAGAGAAAAGGATATTTTTCAATCTCAGAAACAATACTAAAGAAACTATGGAAGTTTTCCTCCCAAATGTCCAAAACATTATAATTTTCCTTGTCAGTTCATTCATTCACATGGAATTAATTCTTATTCTGTGTGATTGGTGGTTTGCAGTTTTAGTGACATTAATGTCTTCATGCTTTATGGATATTACTACTCAGTCCAGTGATATGGATTCAAATTTGTTCACACTAGGCCAACATAGGGGATTCTTGCTTGTATTTAACTTTAAAAATTTCTACAAAAGAATCAAAGCAAAACATTAACTATCTGTGACTGTTAAGTGACTTAAAATGGCCATGATTAAATTTCTTATGAGAGCTTGCTGTATAAAGAAAACTAGTTATTTATGTGGCATGCAGCATTTTAACATAACTGGACAATGAGGGTTTTGACAGATTTCTATGAAATTCATACAATTTCTGGAATACCTGTATCAGAAACATTTATCCACCTCATATAACCTAAGAAGTTTATTATCTCTATCATTTGATAGCATTTCCTACATAATTTAACATACTAACTAACCAAATTATTTTAGCATCTCCCTTTTACAAAGTAAGAAACAAATCCTTTGAAACGTTCCAATGGCACTCTGGGGAATCTCACATCAGTTTGAAGTAAAAAGTCTCCCTTTTAATATTGATTTTGACACGTTGTCAATATTATCAAAAGGTTTGAACAGTTCATTAAATAGTATCAGAGGAAACTGCGAAAGCATACTTAGTTACATATTTAACCAAAGTGACAAATAACCAGAGGAAATGCAGGAAATGGCATAGCTGTAAAAAAAATGTAACTCTCTAAATGTTGAGAAAGCTCTATTTTCTTAAGCAATCAAAGGAATTATAAAGACAATATGAAGGAGACAAAGTAAATTTAAGACACAAAATCTTGATTTACCAGGCACAATACGTAAATGGTAAAGGAAAACATTTTTGTCAATTTCTTCTCAATGTAGACCTGAAATCTAAGAAAACTTCATTTCTGTAACAGAACTAAATTCTGATTTCACATCAATGTAGTATTATTCTTAAGGCTAAGTTTAAAAAAAAATAAATCCATTCATCATTAGCCAGATTTGATCATAGATTATGAAATTCCCTTTCAGGATTTTTCCCACAGTCTTTCTACAACATTTTAAAAATACCCATTCCATTTTATTTATTTATTTTTTTTTAATTTTATTTTTACTTTATTTTACTTTACAATACCGTATTGGTTTTGCCATACATTGACATGAATCCACCCATTCCATTTTAATCTTCTGTGTTCCTCTTTCATATTCTGGAATATTAACTAGTCAGTCTGTTTTAGGATAAAATTACTCATTGTTTTCTTCAGTTAAAACACATCCTTCATCCCTCTTCTTATCAAAAACAAATCTTGCTTTCCATGCCTACAGAGTTTTGGTTTTTCTTTACCATATTAGCCCTATAGTTTCATTTATATATGTTGAGACTTTCTCAACACTGGTCATGTTCTTTTACATAGAGAACTAGGAAGTAAACAGTTGTTAACTTTGGCCAAATAGTATCATCCTGTAGCAAATTTATATCATTTCATAATTTTCTAGAGGCATATGATCTTTTGCATGTAATTAATACTTTATTTTAAAAGTTTGGCTTATATCCTCAGGAAATCATCACTGCTCTCAAGACAATGACTATACTACTAATACTCTCCTCCCCTGCAAAGTTTCACTGTGAACCTTGACAATCCCTCCTCTTTGCCCTTCTCTGACATCTCATCCCCAAGCAACCACTGATATACTTTCCATTACTATAGATTTTTTTGCATTTTCTAAAATTATATCAATAGGATCATACACTATGTACTTTTTTGTATGCTTGATACATAGCATTGATAGCTTGCAGTGAATGATGTTGGATTCATGATCTTCAAAGAAGAAGATTTAGCTTCAAGATCAGGGACCAGCATTGATCGCTCAAGAGCTTTTGTGTAGCAGACTTTTATTGAAGTATAAAAAGGGACAAAGAGAGCTTCTGACATAGACATCAGAAGGGGGACAGAGAGTGCCCCCCTCGCTAGTGTTAGCAAGGGAGTTATATAATTTTTTAATAAGTTATTACAATAAAGCAAAAGAATGTCTCAAGGTTGTAAAGATCTTACTAGACTCACTCCCATAGTTTGCATTTTAAGATAACAGGATTAGCCAGAAGGCTTTCAGGAGGGAGAAACTGTCCTCAAGCAGGATACATTATTGTTATCTAATCCTTAGTACAGAGTTTAAACTGAGTTGTTTGATGTGTAATCATCAGTTCTGGGCTTCAGTTCAGTTCAGTCACTCAGTCCTGTCCAACTCTTTGTGACCCCATGAATCGCAGCACGCCAGGCCTCCCTGTTCATCACCATCTCTCGGAGTTCACTCTGACTCACATCCATCGAGTCTGTGATGCCATCCAGCCATCTCATCCTTGGTCGTCCCCTTCTCCTCCTGCCACCAATCCCTCCCAGCATCAGAGTCTTTTCCAATGAGTCAACTCTTCGCATGAGGTGGCCAAAGTACTGGAGTTCCAGCTTCAGCATCATTCCTTCCAAAGAAATCCCAGGGCTGATCTCCTTCAGAATGGACTGGTTGGATCTCCTTGCAGTCCAGGGGACTTTCAAGAGTCTTCTCCAACACCACAGTTCAAAAGCATCAATTCTTCGGCGATCAGCCTTCTTCACAGTCCAACTCTCACATCCATACATGACCAC
>SJYT01071767.1:559182-628536 GCA_006410635.1 Cephalophus harveyi
TGAATGCAGAGTTCCAAAGAATAGCAAGGAGGGATAAGAAAGCCTTCCTCAGCAATCAATGCAAAGAAATAGAGGAAAACAACAGAATGGGAAAGACTAGAGATCTCTTCAAGAAAATTAGAGATAACAATGGAACATTTCATGCAAAGGTGGGCTCGATAAAGGACAGAAATAGTAGGGACCTAACAGAAACAGAAGATATTAAGAAGAGGTAGCAAGAACACATAGAAGAACAGTACAAAAAATATCTTCATGACCAAGATAATCATGATGGTGTAATAACTCACCTAGAGCCAGACATCCTAGATGTGAAGTCAAGTGGGCCTTAGAAAGCATCACTACGAACAAAGCTAGTGGAGGTGATGGAAGTCCAGTTGAGCTATTTCAAATCCTGAAAGATGTTGCTGCGAAAGTGCTGCACTCAATATGCCAGCCAATTTGGAAAACTCAGCAGTGGCCACAGGACTGGAAAAGGTCAGCTTTCATTCCAATCCCGAAGAAAGGCAATGCCAAAGAATGCTCAAACTTCTGCACAACTGCACTCACCTTCCATGCTAGTAAAGTAATGCTCAAAATTCTCCAAGCCAGGCTTCAGCAATACGTGGACTGTGAACTTCCAGATGTTCAAGCTGGTATTAGACAAGGCAGAGGAACCAGAAATCAAATTGCCAACATCTGCTGGATCATTGAAAAGGCAAAAGAGTTCCAGAAAAACATCTATTTCCGCTTTATTGACTATGCCAAAGCCTTTGACTGTGTGGATCACAATAAACTGTGGAAAATTCTGCAAGAGATGGGAATACCAGACCACCTAACCTGCCCCTTGAGAAACCTATATCCAGGTGAGGAAGCAACATTTGGAACTGGACATGGAACAACAGACTGGTGCCAAATAGGAAAAGGAGTACATTAAGGCTGTATATTGTCAACCTGCTATTTAACTTCTATGCAGAGTACATCATGAAAAACGCTGGGCTGGAAGAAGCACAAGCTGGAATCAAGATTTCTGGGAGAAATATCAATCACCTCAGGTATGCAGATGACACCACCCTTATGGCAGAAAGTGAAGAGGAGCTAAAAAGCCTCTTGATGAAAGTGAAAGAGGAGAGTGAAAAAGTTTGCTTAAAGCTCAACATTCAGAAAACGAAGATCATGGCTTGTGGTCCCAACATTTCATGGGAAATAGATGGGGACACAGTGGAAACAGTGTCAGACTTTATTTTGGGGGGGCTCTAAAATCACTTCAGATGTGATTGCAGCCATGAAATTAAAAGACGCTTGCTCCTTGGAAGGAAAGTTATGACCAACCTATATAGCATATTCAAAAGCAGAGACATTAGTTTGCCAACAAAAGTCCATCTTGTCAAGGCTATGGTTTTCCCAGTGGTCATGTATGAATGTGAAAATTGAACTGTGAAGAAAACTGAGTGCCAAAGAATTGATGCTTTTGAACTGTGGTGTTGGAGAAGACTCTTGAAAGTCCCTTAGACTGCAAGGAGATCCAACCAGTCCATTTTAAAGATCAATCCTGGGTGTTCTTTGGAAGGACTGATGCTAAAGCTGAAGATCCAATCCTTTGGCCATCTCATGTGAAGACTTGACTCATTGGAAAAGACCCTGATGCTGGGAGGGATTGGGGGCAGGAGGAGAAGGGGACGACCGAGGATGAGATGGCTGGATGACATCACCGACTCGATGGACAAGAGTTTGGTTGAACTCTGGGAGTTGGTGATGGACAGGGAGGCCTGGTGTGCTGCAGTTTATGGGGTCGAAAAGAGTCGAACATGACCGAGCAACTGAACTGAACTGAACCCTTATGAAAACAAGATGCCAAGGAGATAAACTTATTTACCGCAGGTAAATTTCTATATATTATTTTATTTGAAAATGATATAGATATTCAGTGACTGTCCATTTTTTTTTAACCTATGTTCATTTAGCTTTAAAGTTCAAGTTGCCAAATAAGTTTGTGAAACTATTTTCACGTGGGCATTTGTGAGCATAATTATTATAAAACATACATATGAAAAACATGATTATTGTACATGTTATACCATATGAAACATAAAATGTAGTATAATGTTCATTTATGCATTTTATATGATTGCATCTATTTAATTCTCTTCTGTTTAACAATCATGTTTGATTTTATAATGAAAATTTCCTGAACTAAGCAATAATCTAGCATTATCCTAAATTTTGAGGTGGTGACATATTATGCAAGTAAAAAATATCAAAAGCAATTAATGTAAATATTTATTCATATTGTCTTTCCTTTTTTATCTTGCTTATACCCAGTTTTTGATGTGCATCAAACAATTCATTTTTAATATATCTTTTGTCTTAGGATTGATTTATAGTTATATTGTATAATCCTAGACATCTAGTGAACATAATTTATGCTTAGCTAGTAAAAGCAGTAGAGAAAATAGAGTGTTTGCATTATACTTAACACTGACAACTTGGAAGTTATGCCTGTTTTACTTTACCAACAATTTTCAAATCTAGCTTTACCTGCCAAAGATTATCCCAGGTCATGGGAACTTTTAAAAATTGAATGTGTTCCTGTAGTTCATATAGTTTTAGGAATACCTAATTTATATAATAGCTCAATTGTCTCTAAATATATTTAAATATAATTCCTTTATTGGATTTTATAAATTAATTTAGTAGTAATGTCCATATGTAGAAAAATGCCATTATATGTTGACAGGCATGTATGCACACATACATAAACATATATAGACATATAGGCAAGCCAACAGAAATCTTCCAGTTTTCATTGTAAATTCTAACCGTGGTTCAGTAAAGCATAGTGATATAATAAAACTAGTTTATCTCTACTTATTATTTTCATCTGAATTGTTATGGAGACTACTCTAAAGATGTTCTTTTGCTCTGCTTGACATACAGTCTGATGGCAGCTATGAACTCAGTTTAACATCACTGACTGAGGAGACATCTGACAGCTCACTGGATGTCTCCAGACCCCATCTGAATGGGTAAAACATTTAGTTCTGTTTTCAAATAGCCTTTCATTCTCTATTCAATCTCAGGTGGTTTCTTAAGGGGATCCCTTAGTCCCTTGAGAGCCTTCCATAGAGGCCGAAGTGGGGAGTAAAGTTCAAGTGACTGCAGGAAGCAGAGGGACTGAGGTGGGTTAAGTCTGTCAATGTGGACAGGAAAATGGAGAAGGTAGTGGTTTGAAGGGGAACATGTCAAAGGATCAAGAGAACTGGAGGGAAGATCCAAAGCAATAAAAGAAGGAAGCCTTCGCACCCCTGATGAGAAGGGGCAGGTTTTAGAGAATCCAGTAGGGGAAGAACCTTAAATGTCCTAAAAGGGCCACTAAAATTTCAAGTTATCCTTAGTAAAATCATGCCAACAAAAAGGAAACACAGAAGTGGCAGAACACAATTTCAGGAGGAGTCCAAGAAGAGGGTTTTCAATCCAAGGAGAAGCTCCCATGTTCTTAACTAATGGTACCTTGATACTTTTGAACAGATAACTTTGATCTCCAACCCAACTTGTACCTGCCTGTGTTCTAGAAACAGACAAACCCACCACTATAATCAGCTTCTCTTTATCTGGAACTCTAAGCTACTTTCTAAAGTGCAGTTCATTCTTAAGAACCAACATCTGTCCCTACTAGCAACAGGGAGCATTTAGAAGTTGAATTCAATAAAAGATCCCTGATCATCAGTCAGGAGTGAAGATCAAGTCTTCAAAAGTGTGCAGTTAGGATCTTGCATGAGTAGTCTGGACTCCAATAATTGAGAGTCCAGATTGATTGTATCCAAGCTGCAGTCCTGTAGCTGTCAAAGAAAAATTGTAGATAGATATTAAAGTGTTCTGGAAAAGGCAATGGCACCCCGCTCCAGTACTCATGCCTGGAAAATCCCATGGACGGAGGAGCCTGGTAGGCTGTAGTCCATGGCACTGCTAAGAGTCGGACACAATTGAGCGACTTCCCTTTCACTTTTCACTTTCATGCATTGGAGAAGGAAATAGCAACCCTCTCCAGCGTTCTTGCCTGGAGAATCCCGGGGACGAGGGAGCCTGGTAGACTGCCGTCTATGGGGTCGCACAAAGTCGGACATGACTGAAGCGACTTAGCAGCAGCAGCAGCAATAAAGTGTTCAAAACAGATTTTATTCAGGACTGTTGAAATGGGGAAAAAGAGAGCTCAGTATAGAGCTGGTTCAATTCCAAATACGACAGTGGAGAGTGGAAATTGATAGCCAGGAAGCCATGTGAGACTCAGTGAGTGGAACATAACTAAGAAGAAACATCAATGGGTATAGAAACTTCTGGCTAATTAATAGAATTTTTGCTGAAAATTGTAATCCAGCTGATGGATGTGGAGGGTGGTCAGACATGGAAGGTAAGGGGCTCTTGCTTGGTTGACTTAACTGTGTTCTTGCTAAGGATTTTGCAAGGGGTGCACAAATGGGCCTAAAGGAACACCCAACTTCTTTGTTACAAGCCAGTCTTCAGTTTTTGGAGTTCTTGAAGCACTTCAGTGTTCTTCACTCAGCACAATGACCTCCCATGCAGAAAGGAATTGCCTTGGACACCAACACACAAACAAGTGGAAAGGGCTGTTGGGACCAAGTGAAGTCGCTCAGTCGTGTCCGACTCTTTGTGACCCCATGGACTGCAGCCTACCAGGCTCCTCTGTCCATGGGATTTTCCAGGCAAGAATACTGGAGTGGGTTGCCTTTTCAAAGCCCTCACCAATGTTGTCTGCAGCCTTCATGGGCACAGATATTTAATTACCGTGAGCAGCACTTATGCTAATGTTTCTGTTGGGGTCATCAGTGATTGAGAAAACTACAAATAAATGACCAAAGAAATTGTTTCAAAGAAAAAGTGGAAGCTTACCTAAGCTGTCCAAGACCAAGTCAAGGTGCAGAGACTTTGGGCCATGGGAGCTTCTCCTTGACCTTGACCTAGAGAAGGTAATGAACAGTAAGCAGGTTCCTGCCTGGGTCTGATGCAAGCTCAGGAACAATCCTTGGAGAAACCGAGAGAAAACCACGTTCCCACTTCCTAAGATTTTTCATCCAGGTGACCCTGCAAAAGTCCTATTTTTACAGTAATCACATAAACTTGTATTTCTCTGGTAAACATTGTTTCCACTGGATCATTTTTTGCTATTTTCACAGGTTTCCACTCCCTACTGCCTGCCCCATAGCTGTCAGGTTACCCAGCACAGGATAGTGTTAGAACATTACCAGCTGCCTTGGAGACCAAGCCCAACAGGCTCCACTCTGGTTCCCTTGACTATCTGTATCAGGTAATGATCTTTTTCTTTTTCACATAATGTACCATTATATTTTGCATTTATATATTGGTATCACACTATTTTATAGACTTGATGTTTTACTAATGATGTATAATAGCTTTCCCCCTGGAGAAGGAAATGGCAATCCACTCCAGTATTCTTGCCTGGAGAATCCCATGGACGGAGAAACCTAGTAGGTTACAGTCCACGGGGTCGCAAAGAGTCGGACACGACTGAGCGACTTCACCTTCACCTTCACCATAATAGCTTTCCAGTAAAATCTCCCTGCAGTAGATTTTATTTCTATGATTTGTGTTTTTTGAATCAACATCTCTCCTTCATCAGTTCAGTTCAGTTCATTTCAGTAGTTCAGTCGTGTCCTACTCTTTGTGACCCCATGAATCGCAGCACGCCAGCCTCCCTATCCATCACCAACACCCGGAGTTCACTCAAACTCATGTCCATCGAGTTGGTGACGCCATCCAGCCATCTCATCCTCTGTCGTCCGCTTCTTCTCCTGCCCCCCAATCCCTCCTAGCATCAGATTCTTTTCCAAGAGTCAACTCTTTGCATGAAGTGGCCAAAGTACTGGAGTTTCAGCTTTAGCATCATTCCTTCCAAAGAAATCCCAGGGCTGATCTCCTTCAGAATGGATTGGTTGGATCTCCTTGCAGTCCAAGAAACTCTCAAGAGTCTTCTCCAACACCACAGTTCAAAAGCATCAATTCTTCTGCACTCAGCTTCTTTCACAGTCCAACTCTCACATCCATACATGACCACAGGAAAAACCATAGTCTTGACTAGACAGACCTTTGTTGGCAAAGTAATGTCTCTGCTTTTGAATATGCTATCTAGGTTGGTCAAAACTTTTCTTCCAAGGAGTAAGCGTCTTTTAACTTCATGGCTGCAGTCACCATCTGCAGTGATTTTGGAGCCCAGAAAAATAAAGTCTGACACTGTTTCCACATCTATTTCCCATGAAGTGATGGGACCAGATGCCATGATCTTCGTTTTCTGAATGTTGAGCTTTAAGCCAACTTTTTCACTCTCCTCTTTCACTTTCATCAAGAGGCTTTTTAGTTCCTCTTCNAAGAGATCTCTAGTCTTTCCCATTCTGTTGTTTTCCTCTATTTCTTTGCATTGATCACTGAAGAAGGCTTTCTTATCTCTTCTTGCTATTCTTTGGAACTCTGCATTCAGGTGCTTATATCTTTCCTTTTCTCCTTTGCTTTTCACTTCTCTTCTTTTCACAGCTATTTGTAAGGCCTCCCCAGACAGCCATTTTGCTTTTTTGCATTTCTTTTCCATGGGGATGGTCTTGATCCCTGTCTCCCGTACAATGTCACGAACCTCATTCCATAGTTCATCAGGCACTCTATCTATCAGATCTAGGCCCTTAAATCTATTTCTCACTTCCACTGTATAATCATAAGGGATTTGATTTAGGTCATACCTGAATGGTCTAGTGGTTTTCTCTACTTTCTTTAATTTAAGTCTGAATTTGGCAATAAGGAGTTCATGACCTGAGCCACAGTCAGCTCCTGGTCTTGTTTTTGTCAACCGTATAGAGCTTCTCCATCTTTGGCTGCAAAGAATAGAATCAATCTGATTTCAGTGTTGACCATCTGGTGATGTCCATGTGTAGAGTCTTCTCTTGTGTTGTTGGAAGAGGATGTTTGCTATGGCCAGTGCATTTTCTTGGCAAAACTCTATGAGTCTTTGCCCTGCTTCATTCCGTATTGCAAGACCAAATTTGCCTGTTACTCCAGGTGTTTCTTGACTTTCTACTTTTACATTCTAGTTCCCTATAATGAAAAAGACATCTTTTGGGGGTGTTAATTATAAAAGGTCTTGTAGGTCTCCATAGAACCGTTCAACTTCAGTTTCTTCAGTATTGCTGGTTGTGACATAGACTTGGATTACTGTCATATTAAATGATTTGCCTTGGAAATGAACAGAGATCATTCTGTCATTTTTGAGATTGCATCCAAGTACTGCATTTCAGACTCCTTTGTTGACCATGATGGCTACTCCATTTCTTCTAAGGGATTCCTGCCTGCAGTAGTAGATATAATGGTCATCTGAGTTAAATTCACCCATTCCAGTCCACTTTAGTTTGCTGCTTCCTAGAATGTCGACGTTCACTCTTGTCATCTCTTGTTTGACCACTTCCAATTTGCCTTGATTCATGGACCTGACATTCAAGATTCCTATGCAATATTGTTCTTTACAGCATCAGACCTTGCTTCTATCACTAGCCACATCCACAACTGGGTATTGTTTTTGCTTTGGCTCCATCCCTTCATTCTTTCTGGAGTTATTTCACCACTGATCTCCAGTAGCATATTGGGCACCTACTGACCTGGGGAGTTCCTCTTTCAGTATCCTATCATTTTGCTTTTTCATACTGTTCATGTGGTTCTCAAGGCAAGAATATTCAAGTGGTTTGCCATTCCCTTCTCCAGTGGACCGCATTCTGTCAGACCTCTCCACCATAACCCACCCTTCTTGGGTGGCCCCACGGGCATGGCTTCGTTTCATTGAGTTAGACAAGGCTGTGGTCCTAGTTTGATTAGATTGACTAGTTTTCTGTGATTATGTTTTCAGTGTGTCTGCCCTCTGAAACTCTCTTGCAACACCTACCAACTTATTTGGGTTTCTCTTACCTTGAACGTGGGGTGTCTCTTCATGGCTGCTCCAGCAAAGCGCAGCTGCTGCTCCTTACCTTGAATGAGGGATATCTCCTCACCACCACCCCTCCTGACCTTGAACATGGACTAGCTCCCCTAGGCCCTCCTGTGCCCACACAACCACCGCTCCTTGGACGTGGGGTAGCTTCTCCTGGCCGCCGCCCCTGGCTTGGGTCAGGGGTAGCTCCTCCCGGCCGCCGCCCCTGACCTCAGGCATAGGGTAGCTCCTCTCGGCTGCTCCTGCACCGTCACAGCCTGGCACTCTCAGCCACTGCATCTGACCTCGAACGTGGGATAATTCCTCTTGGCTGCCGCCCCTCAGGCATGCTGTTCTCCTGGCTTCTGTCCCTGATGTCAGATAGTGTTTCTTAAATGCTTACATTAAAAGAAAAAAGTGGTGGGGACTGTGTGAAGAGAATACTAAAGTCTGGTGAAGCAAAGAACCTGTGTCACTATCAAGTCAAAAGTGGACAACTACTCAGCAATGGAAGTTAGGAGTAATATGTCTGAAGCTCAGCATATCCCTTAAGTTTTTTATTAGTGTTACTACATCTTGTGATTAAGGTCAATAATTAAAGATAAAAATTCAATATAAGCAGGGCTAGTAGTGACCCGAATCTTTTAGGAATGAAAGTTTGGGTCACCTTCAGTTAAAGAGTAATTCAGGTGCTTACTGAGACAAAGGGAATACATAATTTACAGTAGAAAAGGTAGTGTAAATACTGGCTTTGATCTAGTACTTGTTACTGAAAGGCAGATTATAATTATCATGAATATTTCTTCCTTATTGTGTTAAGACACCTGTGTGTGTATATATGGTGGCAATAGTGGTAAAGAACCCACCTGCCAATGCAGGAGATGGAAGAGATGTGGCTTAGATCCCTGGGTGGTGAAGATCTCCTGGAGAAGGGCACAGCAACCCAGTCCAGTATTCTTGCCTGGAGAATCCTATGGACAGAGAAGTGTGGTGGGCTACAGTCCATAGGGTGACAAAGAGTTGGACACAACTGAAGAAGTTTAACACGCATGCACACTTACATTTATTAAATATATACATTTGTTTTCTATCTTCACATATTCCCTTATCATTCAGCATGAGATGTTCTAACATTATATCATAGTATTTAAGCATTGTTAATTTTGTGACACAGTTTTTATGCTATATCATGGAGAATAGTAAGTGTCATTTAAGGACTTACTTCCTCTTCTTGGGAAGAGGTGACTGTTTTTGGTTATACATAGGATGTTTTATCTTGTTATGCAGAATCATGATGTCATTGCTATCTTTATTTGATGAATTAAGTATAGTTGAGGACATTGAGTATAGTGTCAAATTGGGAATGGGTGGACTTGTGATAGTTAACTCGATTGGGATAAGAAAGTAAGGTATGTGGTAAAAGCATTTCTGAGTGTGTCTGTAAGTGTTTCTGTGGATAGTAGTCTTTGTTCAATATTCTTTGTAAAGACATTCACTCTCTTCAGTGAGAGCAGGCTTTACCAGTCAAGATGGAGGTGACCAATGGAACAAAAAAAGAGAGAGAGAGAGATGTATTTTCTCTCCTCTGTTAGAGCTAAGGCGTCCAATTTTTCTTGCACTTGGACATGTGTTTCTGGTTTGTGCCTTTAGACTCTGGAAATTATACCAGCTGCTCACTGTTTCTGAGGTCTTTGATTTGGAAGTAGGAATTACACTATCAACTTCCCTCCTTCTTAGGCCTATATACTTTGCTAAATTATTCTATAGGCCTTCCTGGGTTTCCAAAATGTAGATGGAAAATTGGGGGGTTACTCAGCCTTTATAAACACCTGAGATAATTCTTATGATAAATATCCTATTAGATCTGTCTCTCTGTCTATTATTATCATCATCTCCTATTCGTTTGAGTTGGCTGGAGAATTCTGGCAAATATAGATTTTGGTTCCAAGAGTGGTCCCTGAGGAACCTTGAGAATTTCAGGGATGATTTTTTCTGATTATTTCTGGGTTTTCTGGAATCTACTCTCTAATCTTATTAGATTTAAAGATGATAAGGACTGTTTCCAATAGTAAGCAGAACACTGGTAGACAAAGGTGTGCACTCTTTCTAGTAGTAAGCAGATCACTGGTAGACAAAGGTGTGCACTGATATAAAATAAACCAGTTTCCATATACCACGGTTATTAAAATAGATCCCTCATTCAAGGAAACTGCAGCATTTTTTTTTTTCCTTACTGGAATAGACATTAAACTTGTTGCACATTCGCCTTACCTGTTTATAAAGCTACTGCCAAAAAAGTCATTCATGGACTTAAAGAATGTCTCACCCACTGTTATTGCATATTACACAACATTGTTTCTAATAAGTGAACTCACTTCATCACAAAAGAAGTGTCATAATGGACCCATGCACTTTACGTTCACTGGTAATATCACATTTCCCACCATCTGAAGCAGCTTGTTTGATAGAATGGTAGAAGGGACTTTAGAAGGCTCATTTATAGAACCAGATGAGAGTACATTTGTTTCAGGACTTTAACAAGATTTTCCAGTAAGCTGTGCATGTTCTGAATCAGCATCCAGTATGGTGCTGTTTTCTTCTCTCCAGGATTCATGCATCTAAAGCCCAAGAGGTGGAAATGGAAAGGTGTTATTTTTGCCTCTTGTTCCCTTATCTTTATGCTCTGTTGACCTTGAAGTCTTAGATACAGAGGAAAGTCTGCTTCCCCTAGGAGACAAAACAGTAGTTCCCCCAGATGGATGTTAAGACTGTCACCTAGTCACACGGGGCTCCTACTGCCTATGAATCAACATGCACAGCAGGGAGTTTGGGTGCTGCCTAGGGTGATTGATTGTGACTTCTGTTGCAGAGTACCTATAGTTACACAATTGTTAAAATGATTAAAAAAAAAACACCAGAGTTATTCAGAACTATTGGATTGGGTAAAAGAGCCCTCAGGATAGAACCAGGATCAATTCTGACATCCATCCATTCTTTGTTCAAAAGAATGAAGAGACATTCTTCTTTCCTTAAAAAAAATATAGTTTGTTTCTTCTCAGTCACCTTTGTTCATTAAACACCTGCTAAATTATCTGTTGATATTTCATAATAGATATGTTTTAAGATGCTGGCCATGAAACATTTAATGAAGTGGGTTTCTATAAAAATAACAGAAAACAAATATTAATATAAAACCCCATTTTCTGATTCCATAAGGAAGCCTGTTGAGAAGAATTCTTGATGTTGCCCTCAAAGTATATTTAAGTGATGAGTAGAGACAGCAATGGTCATCCAGTGAATTTCCTCATTTGTAGTTTGGGTGCCTACAGTGATGGCTTTTATTTTCTGTTGAATTTTCTATGTGACACACATAGAAGTAGACATGAAGTTTGCCCATACAAGATCATTTGTGGAGATTTACTTGATGTTTATAGCTAGGCCTGAAACTTCAACTTACAGAGATTCAGGAAAAGGGAAGCTCCAGTTCTCTAGGATTTTAAGTCAGATGGGAGAAAAATTGTAAACATTAATTTGAAGAGTTATAGGCAGATTGGAATGCAAAAGTAGGAAGTCAAGAGATACCTGGAGCAACAGGCAAATTTGGCCTTGGAGTACTTGCCATACTTCATTTGTATGGCAAAGGCTAATAGAATTCTGCCAAGAAAACACACTGGTCATAGCAAACACTTTTTTCGACAACCCAAGAAACGACTTTACACATTCAGTTCAGTTCAGTCACTCAGTTGTGTCCAGCTCTTTGCGACCCCATGAATCACAGCACGCCAGGACTCCCTGTTCATCACCATCTCTCGGAGTTCACTGAGATTCACGTCCATGGAGTCGGTGATGCCATCCAGCCATCTCATCCTCTGTCGTCCCCTTGTCCTCCTGCCCCCAATCCCTCCCAGCATCAGAGTCTTTTCCAGTGAGTCAACTCTTCGCATGAGGTGGCCAAAGTATTGGAGTTTCAACTTCAACATCAGTCCTTCCAATGAACACCCAGGACTGATCTCCTTTAGGATGGACTGGTTGGATCTCCTTGTAGTCCAAGGGACTCTCAAGAGTCTTCTCCAACACCACATATAAGTGTAGTGAATATTATATTCTCTTTTTGCAATGAGCCCTTTATCATTATGCAATGATTGTTTTGCCTTTTACTATAAACTATGTTATTACATCTGTTTTGTCTGATATGGATATTGTTACACTAGCTTTTTCATTTCCATTTGCGTGTAGTTTATTTTTCAATTTTCTCACTTTCAGTCTATGCCTGTCTTTATCTCTGAAGTGATTTTCTTGTCGAAAGCTTATAGATGGATCTTGCTTGTTGTTGTTGTTATTGTTTGTATTTAGATTTTGTTTTATTTTTAAATTTATTTATTTTAATTTTTTAATACAACCAGCCACTCTTTGTCTTTTTTTTTAATTGCAGTATAATTGCTTTACAATGTTGTGTTAGTTTCTGCTATACAGAAAACTGTATAAGGTATATGTAAACATATATCACCTCCCTCTTGTACTTACCTCCCATCCCCCTCCACTGCATGCATCTAGACCTGAGTTCCCTGTGCTACACCACATTTTACACATGGTAGTGTATTTATGTGAAACCTCATCTCACAATTCATCCCACCCCTCCCTCCCTCCCTGTGTCCAAACATTGGTTCTCTATGACTGCATCTCTAGTCTAGCCCTATAACTAGATTCATCTGTACCATTTTACTAGATTTCCACATACATATATTAATATATGATATTTGTTTTTCTCTTTCTGACTTACTTCACTCTGCATGGCACTCCCTAGGTCTATCATCTCTACATGACACAGTTCCATTAATTTTATGATTGAGTAGTATATCATTGTATATATGTACCACATCTTTATCCATTCATCTGTTATTTGATTCTAGGTTGTTACCATGCCGTAGCTGCTATAAATTTGTTGCAGTGAGTATGGGAATGCATGTAACATTTTTTTCTTCTTCAATTATTTCTTTTTAATTTATTTATTTTTAACTGAAGGATAATTGCTTTACAATATTGTATTGGTTTCTACCAAATATAAACATGAATCACCCACAGGTTTACCTATGTCCTCTCCTACTTGAACATCCCTCCTACCTCCCTCCCCATCCTATCCCTCCCCATCCCACCCCTCCCATCCCAAGTTTGATTTCCCTGAGTCATACAGCAAATTCCCATTGCCTATCTATTTTACATATAGTAATGTTCGTTTCCATGTTACTGTCTCCATATATCCTACCCTCTATTTCCTCCACCTCAAGCAGTGTCCATAAGTCTGTTCTTTATGTCTCTGTTTCCATTGCTCCTCTGTAAATAGGTTCAAGAGTACCATCTTTCTAGATTCCATATATATGCATTAGTATATGATGTTTGTTTTTCTCTTTCTGACTTACTTCACTGTATAATAGGCCCCAGGTTCATCTACCTAATTAGGACTGACTCAAATGCATTACTTTTTATGGTTAATATTCCATTGTATATATTTGCCACAGCTTCTTTATCCATTCATCTGTTAATGGAAATCTGAGTTGCTTCTATGTCCTGACTATTGTAAATAGCTTCAATGAACATTAGGGCATATGTGTCTTTTTCGAATTATGGTTTTCTCAGGGTGTATTCCCAGTAGTGGAACTGCTCTGTCATAGAATTATTCATAGTTTTTTAAACAGTCTTCCTGGTGGCTCAGCAGTAAAGAATCTGCATGCAATGCAGGAGCTCCAGGAGATGCTGGTTCGATCACTGGGTTGGGAACATCCCCTAGAGGACATGGCAATCCACTTCAGTATTCTTGCCTGGAGAATTTCACAGGCACAGGAGCCTGGCAGGCTACAGTCCATGTGGTCACAAGGAACTGGACACAACTGAAGCGATAGGGAAAAAAAATACTCTTCTCAGTATTGGCTATATCAATTTACATTCTCACCAACAGTACACGAGGGATTCCTTTTCATCACATGCTCTCCAGCATTTATTGTTTATATATTTTTTGAGGATGACCACTCTGACCAGTTTGAGGTGATATCTCATTGTATTTCATTTGCCTTTCTCCAATAATGGCAACTTTGAGTGTCCTTCCATGCTTTATTTTTGGCCATGTGTATGTCTTTTTGGAGAAATGTCTATTTAGGTATTCTGCCCGTTTATTGATTGCGTTGTATTGTTTGTTTTGTTGTTGTTTGTTTTTTATTTTGAGCTGCTTGCATGTTTTGGAGATTAATCATTTGTGAATTAATTCATTTGCAATCATTTTCTACCATTCTGAAAGCTATATTTTCTTCTTGTTTATTGTATTCTTTTCAGTACAAACGCTTTTAAGTTTAATCAAATCCCATTTTGTTTATTTTTATTTCCATTACTCTAGCAGATGGGTTAATGAGTATCTTGTTGCCTATATAAGCCTATGTTTTCCTCTAAGATTTTATAGTTTCCAGTCTTAGATTTAGGTCTTCAATCAATGTTGAGTTTACTTTTGTGCATAGTTTTAAAAAAGGCAGAGGAACTAGAGATCAAATTGCCAACATCTGCTGGATCATGGAAAAAGCAAGAGAGTTCCAGAAAAGCATCTATTTCTGCTTTATTGACTATTCCAAAGCCTTTGACTGTGTGGATCACAATAAACTGTGGAAAATTCTGAAAGAGATGGGAATACCAGACCACCTAACCTGCCTCTTGAGAAACCTCTATGCAGGTCAGGAAGCAACAGTTAGAACTGGACATGGAACAACAGACTGGTTTCAAATAGGAAAAGGAGTACGTCAAGGCTGTATATTGTCACCTTGCTTATTTAAGTTATATGCAGGGTACATCATGAGAAATGCTGAGCTGGAGGAAGCACAAGCTGGAAGCAAGATTGCTGGGAGAAATATCAATAACTTCAGATATGCAGATGACACCACCCTTATGGCAGAAAGTGAAGAAGAACTAAAGAGCCTCTTGATGAAAGTGAAAGAGGAGAGTGAAAAAGTTGGCTTAAAGCTCAACATTCAGAAAACTAAGATCATGGCATCTGGTCCCATCACTTCATGGCAAATAGGTGGGGAAAGGGGAAACAGTGGCTGACTTTATTTTTCTGGGCTCCAAAATCACTGCAGATGGTGATTGCAGCCATGAAATTAAAAGACGCTTACTCCTTGGAAGGAAAGTTATGACCAACCTAGACAGCATATTAAAAAGCAGAGACATTACTTTGCCACCAAAGGTCCATCTAGTCAAGGCTGTGGTTCTTCCAGTGGTCATGTATGGATGTGAGAGTTGGACTGTGAAGAAAGCTGAATGCCGAGGATTGATGCTTTTGAACTGTGATGTTGGAGAAGACTCTTGAGAGTCCCTTGGACTGCAAAGAGATCCAACCAGTCCATCCTAAAGGAGATCAGTCCTGAGTGTTCATTGGAAGGACTGATGAAACTGAAACTCCAATACTTTGGCCACCTGATGCAAAGAGCTGACTCATTTGAAAAGACCCTGATGTGGGGAAAGATTGAGGGCAGGAGGAGAAGGGGACAACAGAGGATGAGATAGTTGGATGGCATCACCTACTCGATGGGCATGGGTTTGGGTGAACTCTGAGTGTTGGTGATGGACAGGGAGGCCTGGCATGCTCCGGTTCATGGGCTCCCAAAGAGTTGGATACGACTGAGAGACTGAACTGAACTGTACTGATGGTGTTAAGAAGTGTTCTAATTTCATTCTTTTACACATAGCTGTACAGTTTCTCCAAAACCATCTTTTGAAGAAGCTTTCTTTTCTCCATTATATAATCTTGCCCCCTTTGTCAAAGATAAAGTATCCATAGGTGCAGGGGTTTATCTCTGGGCTTTATAGCTTGTTTCATTTGTCTATATTTCTGTTTTTTATCCCAGTACCATACTTTCTTGATTACTGCAGCTTTGTAGTGTATAGTAAAGTTAATTTCTAAAACTGTGTCTTTCTATCTCAAGATTGCTTTGGCTATTCGGGGTCTATTGTGTTGCCATACAAATTGTAAAATATTTTGCTGTAGTTCTGTGAAAAATGATGCTGGTAATTTTATGAGAATTGCATTGAATCTGTAGATTTCTTTGAGTAGTATAGTCATTTTCAAAATATTGACTCCTCCGATCTAAAGGAATGGCATATCTCTCCATCTGTTTATGTCATCTTTGATTTTTTTCATCAGTGTCTCATAAGTTTCTTTCTACAGATCTTTTGTCTCTCTAACTTTTAGATATTTTAACCTTTTAGTTGTAGTGGTAAATGGAATTATGTCCTTGATTTAACTTTATGACCTTTCATTATTAGTGTGTAGGAATACAAGGGGTTTCCGTGTATTAATTTTGTATTTTGTGACTTTACTAAATTAGTTGATTAGCTGTAGCAATTTTCTGGGGGCAAATTTAAGGTGTTCTTTGTAAAGCTGGTATTTGTCCTCTTAGAAGATGTTGCAATTACCCCTACCATTGAGCCTTTAGGCTGCCATAGAGCCTTCAGAATCTAGGGGTAGGCGGCCTCAGGCCAAACCCATTAGCAGAAAATTGTATTAAAGTTTTATGAACATGGCCCCGCCTATCAAAGCAAGACTGAGTTTTCCCGAAAGGCAGTTCCTCCCATCAGGAAACTTACACAAGCCTCTTATCCACATCCATCAGAGAGCAGACAGAAGGAAAACGACAATCACAGAAAGCTAACCAAAATGATCACATAGACCAAAGCCTTGTATAACTCAGTGAAACTATGAACCATGCCATATAGGGCCACCCAAAATGGATGGCTCATGGTGGAGAGTTCTAACAAAACGTGGTCCACTGAAGAAAATGGCAAACCATTTCAGCATTCTTGCATTGAGAACTCCCTGAACAGTATGAAAAGCCAAAAACATATGACACTGAAAAATGAACCCCCCAGGTCAATAGGTGCCCAATATGCTACTGGAGAGGTGGGGAGAATTAGCTCCAGGAGGAATGAAGAGGCTGAGCCAAAGCAGAAACTGTGCTGGATATGTCTGATGGTGAAAGTAAATTCTGAAGCTGTGAAAAAAAAAAAATATTGCATAGGAACCTGGAATGTTAGGTCCATGCTGCTGCCGCTACTGCTGCTAAGTTGCTTCAGTCATGTCTGACTCTGTGAGACCCCAATAACAGCAGCCCACCAGGCTCCCCTGTCCCTGGGATTCTCCAGGCGAGAACACTGGAGTGGGTTGCCATTGCCTTCTTCAGTGCATGAAAGTCAAAAGTGAAAGGGAAGTCGCTCAGTCGTGTCCAACTCTTAGTGACCCCATTGACTGCAGCCCACCAGGCTTAGGTCCATGAATCAAGGTAAATTGGAAGTGATCAAACAGGAAATCGCAAGAATGAACATAGACATTTAAGGAATCAGTGAACTTAAATGAAGAGATTGTGCAATTTTAATTCAGATGATGATTTTGTCTACTACTGTACATTCAGAAAAGGAAGATCATGGCATCTGGTCCCATCACTTAATGGGAAATAGGTGGGGAAACAGTGGAAACAGTGTCAGACTTTATTTTGGGGGGCTCCAAAATCACTGCAGATGGTGACTGCAGCCATGAAATTAGAAGACACTTACTCCTTAGAAGAAAAGTTATGACCAACCTAGACAGTATTTTCAAAAGCAGAGACATCACTTTGCCGACTAAGGTCCGTCTAGTCAAGGCTATGGTTTTTCCTGTGGTCATGTATGGATGTGAGAGTTGGACTGTGAAGAAGGCTGAGCGCCGAAGAATTGATGCTTTTGAACTGTGGTGTTGGAGAAGACTCTTGAGAGTCCCTTGGACTGCAAAGAGATCCAACCAGTCCATTCTGAAGGAGATCAGCCCTGGGATTTCTTTGGAAGGAATGATGCTAAAGCTGAAACTCCAGTACTTTGGCCACCTCATGCGAAGAGTTGACTCGTTGGAAAAGACTCTGATGCTGGGAGGGATTGGGGGCAGGAGGAGAGGGGGACAACTGAGGATGAGATGGCTGGATGGCATCACGGACCTGATGGACATTAGTCTGAGTGAACTTCGGGAGATGGTGATGAACAGGGAGGCCTGGCATGCTGCGATTCGTGGGGTCACAAAGAGCTGGACACAACTGAGTGACTGAATTGAACTGAACTGAACTGTACTGAACTGTGGGCAAGAATACCTTAGAAGAAATGGAGCAGCCCTCATGGTCAATAAAAGTTGGAAATGCAGTACTTGGGTGCTGTCGCAAAAAACAACAGAATGATCTCTGTTTGTTTCCAAGGCAAATCATTAAACATCACAATAATCCAAGTACATGCCCCAACCACTAATGTCAAATAAGACGAAGCTGAATGGTTCTAGAAAGACCTACAAGACCTTCTAGAACTAACACCAAAAAAAAAAAAAAAGATATCCGTTTCATCACAGGGAACTGGAATGCAAAAATATGGCATCAAGAGATACCTGGAGTAACAGGCAATTTGGCCTTGGGGTGCAAAATGAAAGTGCAAATATTAACAGCATTTTGTCCAGAGAACCCACTGGTCATAACAAACACCCACTACCAACGACAACAGAGATGACTCTACACATGGATGCCACCAGGTGGTCAACTGTGAAATCAGATTGATTATATTTCATTTTATTTTTCACAGACAAAGGTGAAGAATCTCTTTACAGTCAGCAGAAACAAGACCTGAATCTGACCATAGCCCAGATCATGAGCTCCTTATTGCAAAATTCAGACTTATATTGAAGAAAATACAGAAAACTACTAGCCCATTCAGTCACGACCTAAATCAAACCCATTATGATTATACAATGAAAGAAACAAACAGATTCAAGGGATTAGACTTGATAGACAAAGGGCCTGAAGAACTATGAACAGAAGTTTGTAACACTGTACAGGAGGCAGTGAACAAAACTATCCCCCCAAAAAGAAATGCAATGCAAAATAATTGTCTGAGGAGGCTGGAAAAATATTTGAGAAAAGAAGAAAAGTGAAAAGCAAAGAAGAAAGGGAAAGATACCCATCTGAATGCGGAGTTCCAAAGAATTGCAAGGAGAGATAAGAAAGTGTTCTTAAGTAAACAGTGCAAAGAAATAGAGGAAAACAATAGAATGGGAAAGACTAGAGATCTCTTCAAGAAAATTAAAGATACCAAGGGAACATTTCATGCAAATATGGACACAATAAAGGTATAGACCTAACAAAAGCAGAAGATATTAAGAAGGCATGAAAGAAGACACAAAAGACCTGTAAGGAATAAAAGCTCTTAATGACCTGGATAGCTACAAGGGCATGATCACTCACCTAGAGCCAGACATCCTGGAGTGTGAAGTCAAATGAGCCTTAAGGAAGCATTAGTATGAACAAAGCTAGTGAAGTGATGGAATTCAAGTCAAGCTATTTCGAATCCTAAAAGATGATGCTGTTAAAGTGTGGCACGCAATATACCAGAAAGTTTGGAAAACTGAGCAGTGGCGACAGGACTGGTAAAGGTCAGTTTTCATTCCAACTGTAAAGAAAGGCAATGCCAAAAAATATTGAGACCACCGCAAGTTGTGCTCATTTCACAAGATAATGCTCAAAATCCTTCAAGCTAGGCTTCAACAGTATGTGAACCAAGAAATTCCATATGTACAAACTAGATTTAGAAAAGACAGGTGAAGGTGAAGGTGAAGTCGCTCAGTCGTGTCCAACTCTTTGCGACCCCATGGACTGTAGCCTACCAGGCTCCTCCATCCATGGGATTTTCCAGGCAAGAATACAAAGTAACCAGAAATTAAATTAACAACATTGGCTGGATCATAGAAAAAGCATGGGAATTCCAGAAAAAAAAAATTACTTTTGCTTTATTGACTAAAGCTTTTGTGTAAATCGTAGCAAACTATGAAAAATTATTAAAGAGATGGGAATACCAGACTCTGTATGCAGGTCAAATAGCCTCATTTAGAACTGGACATGGAACAACAGACTGTTTCAAACTTGAAAAAGGAGTACATGAAGGCTGTATGTTGTCATCCTGCTTATTTAATTATATGCAGAGTACATCATGTGAAATGCTGGGCTGGATGAAGCACAGGCTAGAGTCAAGTTTGCCAGGAGAAATATCAATAACATCACATATTCAGATGGCACCAACCAAATACAAAAAGTGAAGAAGAACTGAAGAGCCTCTTGATGAACATGAAAGAGGAGAGTGAAAAAAGTGGCTCAAAACTCAGCATCCCAAAAATGAAATCATGGCATATGGTCCCATCACTTCATGGCAAAAAATGGGGAAGAAGTGAAAATAGTAACAGATTTTATTTTCTTGGCCTCCAAAATTACTGTGAATGGTGACTGCAGCCAAGAAAATAAGACACTTGCTCCTTGGAAGAAAAACTATGACAAACCTAGACAGTGTATTAAAAAGCAGACACCTCTTTGCCAACAAAGCTTCATACAGTCAAAGCTGTGGTTTTCCCAGTAGTCATGTATGGATGTGAAAGCTGGACCATAAATAAGGCTGAGCACTGAAGAGTTGATGCTTTTGAACTGTGGCACTGGAGAAGACTCTTGAGAGTCCCTTGGACAGCAAGGAGATCAAACCAGTCAATCCCAAAGGAAATCAACCCTGGATATTCATTGGAAGGACTGATGGTGAAGCTAAAGCTCCAGTACTTTGACTACCTGATGCAAAAAGTTGACTTGGAAAAGACCTTAATGCTGGGAAAGATTGAGGGCAGGAGGAGAAGGGGTTGACAGAGAATGAGGTGGTTGAATGGCATCATCAGCTTAATGGACGTGAGTTTGAGCAAGCCCCTGGAGATAGTTAAGAATAGGGATGCCTGCTGTTCTTCAGTCCATGCAGTCATTAATAGTAAGACTTGACTGAGAGACTGAAACAGACAGCAATGTATCGTATAATGTCATCTGCAAAAAGTGAGAGTTTTATTTCTTATTTTTCAATCTGTGTTCATCTTTTTCTTCTGTTTTGCTGTGCTGAGGACTTCCACAAATATACTGAATAATAGTAGCAAGAGTGTTTACCCTTGTCTTGTTTCTGACCTTAGAAAAAATTCTTTCAGTTTTTCATCATTGAGAATAATGTTTGCTGTAGGTTTATTGTGTATGTCTTTTATGATACTGAGTTAGGGTCCTTCTACACCCATTTTTGGATAGCTTTTTATTTTAAGTGGGCCTTGAGATTTGTTGAAAACTTTTTCTCCATCTGTTGAGCTATTCATATGATTTTTATCTTTCGGTTTGCTAATGTGGTATATCACAATGATTTATTTGCATATATTTATGAACCCTTCATCCCTGAGATAAGCCCCACTTGATCACAGTGCATGACCATTTTAATGTGTTCTGGATTCTGTTTAGTAGCATTTTGGAGAGAATTTCATCTATATTCATCAGTGATTTTAGCCTGTAATTTCTTTTTTGTGTGTGATATCTTTGTCTGGTTTTGGTATCAGGGTGATGGTGGCCTAGTAGAATCTGTTTGGGAGTGACCCCTTCCTCTGGAACTTTTCAGAAAAAGTTTGAGAAGCATAGGTTTTAGATCTAAATGTTTGATAGAATTTGCTTGTGAAGCCATGTATCACTGGCTTTATTTTTGGGAGATTTTTGCAACAGTTTGTTTCAATTTCAGTATTTGATTTTCTGTTAATATGCTCTATTTCTTTCTAGTTAATTATTGGAAGGTTGTAGTTTTCCAAGAAGTTTCCCACTTCTTCCAAGGTTGTCCATTTTATTGGCATATAGTTCCTTGCAGTAAGCAACTATTGCCACACTTATGATCCTTTATATTGTTGTTTCAATTTCTCTTTTTTCATTTCTAATTTTGTTGATTTTAGCTTCTCTGTTGTTTCCTTGCTGAGTCTGGCTAATGATCTGTCAATTTTGTTAATTTTCACAAAGATCCACCTTTTAGTTTTATTGATTTTGCTATTGATTTAATTTCTTTTTAATTTGTTTCTGTCTTCATTTTTATCACTTTCTTTGTAACTTTGTTTTCTTTTTTCTAGTTGCTTTAGGTGTAATATTACATCTAAACACCTAATTATTTATTTGATGTTTTTCTCTTTTCTAGAGGTAGGATTTTACTGCTATAAACTTTCCTCTTAATACTGCTTTGATGACCCCATATGTTTTATGTTGTCCTGTTTCTGTTGTCATTTATTTTTAGTTTTGCTTTAATTTCTCCTTTGAGTTATTCAGTGACCTCTTGGTTATTTAGAAGCATGTCATTTAGCCTCCATATTTTTGTATTTTTTACAGTTTTTCCCCTGTGATTAATATCTAATCTCATAATGTTGTGGTTAGAAATGATGTTTAATACCATTTCAATTTTCTTAAATTTACCAAGACTTGATTTGTGACCTAAGCTGTGATCTATCCCAGAGATTCATCCATGTGCACCTTAGGAAATAGAGTGTATTCTGCTGCTTTTGTTTGGAAATACCCTCCACATATCAATAAGGTCCATCTGGTCTAAGTGCCATGTAAGACTTTCAGTTCCTTATTATTTTTCTGTCTTGATGATCTGTCCATTCATATGAATGGGGTGTTAAAGTCCCCCACTATTATTGTGTTACTGAAAGTTTTCCCTTTTATTGCTGGTAGCATTTGCCTTGTGTATTGAGGTGCTTTTATATTGGGTGCATGTTTATTCATTTATTCTACTTTGTTTCCCTCTAGTGTATTTTTAATTTCAGTTATTGTGTTGTTCATCACTGATCGCCTGTTCTTTCAATCTTCTATGTCCTTGTTAAACATTTATTGTATTTTCTTGATCCATGCCTCCATTCTATTTATCTATGCCTCCATTGTATTTCAGAGATTTTGGATCAACTTTCCTTCATTACTCTGAATACTTTTTCATTTAGACTGCCTACTTTTTCTTCATTTGTTTGTTTGTGTGGGGTTTTACCTTGCTCCTTTATTGCTGTGTGTTTCTCTGTCTTCCCATTTCATCTAACTTACTGTGCTTGTGTTCTGATTTTCATGGACTACAGAGTCATAGTTCCTCTTACAAACAGAGTCTGCTCCCAGTGGATGGCATTGGATCAGTGCTTTGGCTAGCCTGTTGGTGGGGACTTGTCCCTATTTTCTAGTACCAAAGCTTACTGGACATTGGTTGGATCCAAACAAACCTGGGCAGACATAACCCTAAGACAAATGGTAAAAGTTGTCTTAAAACTAAACAGACAAAAACACAAAATGAAACTCACGCACTCACATTCATGAAGAGAAAGAAAAAGAAAAAAGAGAGAAAACAGTAAAGAAGAGAACAAACTAATAATCCCTAAATAAAAGCAAACACTGCAAAAAAATAAAATAAAATAAAAACTACAAACTAAACTAGCAAAAAATGAAACCAAAAGAAAAATCAAACACAGAAAGTAAACTGTAAAACACAAAGAAAGCATAAACAAGCAGACAAATATGATCATAGGGAAAAAATGTAAAAACAAAAGACAGATGAAAACAAAACGAAAAATACAAAACAGCAAAGAAATAAAGAAAAAAATGTAAAATATAATTTTAAAAGATAAAGCAAAACAAAGGACAGAAGAAAAAGAAGGAAAATGCAGTAAATTTAAAAGTACAATAGAAATAGGAAAAAAGTAAAATGAAAACATATTTTTTAAACATACTTAAAAAAATAAAAAACTGAATAAAAATTAAATGAATAATTTTTTGAGAGAAAGGGAGAGAGTTGTAGTAGGAAGAAAATTTTACTGTGGCCTCATTTGTCACTCTCTTTGCCCCCACAGTGAGCTCCAGCCAATCTGCCTATCTAGGAAGTTCTCCAGTATTTCCCGGAAAGTCTCTGGACCTGCTGTTGACACTGTGAGGCCAGCTCAAATTCTGACCTGGACTTACTCTAGCTTGTACTTGTATCCAAAGTCCACAATTGCCCCCAAAGTTCACAGCCTTAAATGTGGGAACACTTGTTGTCTGTTCAGATATTCCACAGATGCACGGTTTACCAAGCCAACTGTGGGGATTTAATCTTTTGCTCTTTCAGCTGCATGTGAGAATTCCCTTCCTCTTCGGTCACATAGCCCTTGGTCACATAGCTTTGGTTTTGGGCTCTCACTTCCCTTTGTATGTTGCCCTCCTGCACCTGTTCCCTGCCCAGACAGGAGGTGGTGAAAGCATAGGCTAAGCTTGCTCACTCAGCTTGGGGAGAGGTAGGGATGTCTGTGGAGTTCCTCACACAATTGGAATGTGTAAGGAGTTCCTGCAGCTACAGAGGCTGGAAAGGAAGTTGCTACAGCCTGAGGCAACTGTGCATTTTCCCATAGGAGTTGGCCCTTGATTGCAGTGCCAGGCTGCATAGATTCCCTGGAAGCCATGGACAATGACCTGCACTTGCTCAGCTTGGTGGCAGTGGTAGCAGCCATATCACCCACCTCTGTGGCTGGAGATAGCAACTGAGACTTGCACCACCTCTGGAGCTCACATAGGCAGTGCCTTGCCAGCTGTGAGCACATGGTGTTAGAAGCTCCTTTCTTGGCCTGTGCCTCCCCTCACCATGCTGAAACAAGGATCTCTTGTCTCTCTGACAAGCCCAGAGTTCTTCCTGGACTGATTCAGCTGTGTCCCCTCAAACCGTCTTTATATCAGTCAACCCTAGTTTTCTCCAAAGCTTGAGCCTCAGCACCCATCACACACCCATGCCAATGGGTATGCAGACAAGTGTCATAGTCTGGGAGCTGCTGGTCTCTAAATGGTCCTTCCTGTTCCCACCATTGAGTGGGGTGTTCTAGTGTTCAGAAACTTTTTCTCCCTCACAGTTAGTTCCAGAGGTACATGTCCTGTCCCAATTCCTTTGTCTATTTTTTTTTTCCTTATTTATATTGGAGATTAGCTTACCCTTTTGGAAGTCTGAGGTCTTCTACCAGCATTCAGTAAGTATTGTTTCACTTGTAGATATATTTTGTTGTATTTGTGTGGTGGAAGGTGATCACCATGACTCCTCCGCTATCTTGAAGGTCTCTTCAGGGATTGTTTCCTTAATTTCTCTTTCTGATCTATCATTGCTATTGTATAGGAATACTATATATTTCTGTGTATTGATTTTATATCCAACAACTTTACCAATTCATTGCTGAGCTCTTATAATGTTTTGATAGCCTCTTTAGGATCTTTTTTAATGTACAGTATCATGTCCTCTGCAAGCAGCGAGTTTTATTTTTTCTTTTTCAATTGAGATTTTTGTTATTTCTTTTTCTTCTATGATTGCTGCAGCTAAGACTTCCAAAACTATATTGAATAAAAGTGGCAAGAGTGGATATCTTTGCTTTTATTGTTCTTAATCTCAGAGGAAATTCTTTCAGTTTTTCACTTTTGAAAATAATGTTTCCTGTGAGTTTGTCATATATAGTCTTTATTATTTTGAGGTAGATTTATGTTCGCTTTCTGAAGATTTTTTGTCATAAATGGGTGCTGAATTTTTTTTGAAAACTTTTTCTGTATCTATTGAGGAAATCAGATGGTTTTTATTCTCAATTTGTTGATGAGAATAACCTCAACCACATTGATTGATTTGCAGATACTGAAAAACCCTTCCATCCCTAAATTCCACGTTATCATGGCACATGAACTGTTTAGTGTGTTGGTAGATTCAGTTTGCTAGTATTTTGTTGAGAATACTGAGGTCTATGTTCATCAGTGATATTGGCCTGTAATCATTTTTGTGTATCTTTGTCTTGTTTGGGTGTCAGGGTGATGTTGCCCTTGAAAAATGAGCTTGGGAGTGTCCTTTCCTCTGCATGTTTTTGGGAGTTTCAAAAATGTAGGTTTTAACCTCTCAATAAATATTTGGTAGAATTCATCTGTGGAGTCATATGGTCCTGGACTTTTGTCTGTTGGGAGTTTTTGAATCACAGTTTCCATTTCAGTATTTACAATTAGTCTATTCATATTTTCTGTTACCTCCTGGTTCAGCCTTGGAAGGTTGTACTTTTCTAAGAATTTGTCCATTTCTTCCAGGTTGTCCATTTTATTGGTGTGTAGTGTCATGTAGTAGTTTCTTATGATCCTTTTGATTTCTGTGGCATGTGTTATAACTTCTGTTTTTTCACTTCTAATTTTAATGATTTGAGTCTTCTTTGTTTTTATTGTTGAGTCTGGTGAAAGTTTATCAATTTGTTTATCTTTGCAGGGAACAAGCTTTTAGTTTCATTGGTCTTTGGTATTGTTTTCTTCATCTCTATTTCATTTATATCTGCTCTGATCTTTATATCTTTCCTTCTACTAACTTTGGGTTTTGTTTTTTCTTTTTCTAGTTGCTTTAGGTATAAGCTTACAATGTTTATTTGACTTTTTTGTTTCTTAAGGTAAGAATTTACTGTTAAAAACTTCCCTCTTAGAACTGTTTTTGCTTCATCCCATAGGCTTTGGATCATTGTGTTTTTCTTGTCATTTGTCTCAAGGCATTTTTAAATTTTCTCTTTTATTTTTTCAGTAAGAAGAAATAACCAATAACCCATTGGTTATTTAATAACATATTGTTTAATCTCCATATATTTCTGTTTTTTACAGTTTTTCTCTTGTAAATGATTTCTAATCTTATAGCACTGTAGTCAAAAAAGATGGTCAGTATGATTCCAGTTTTCTTAAATTTGTGACCCAGAGTGTGATCTGTCCTGAAGAATGTTTCATGTGCAGTTAAGAAAGTGTATTCTGCTGCTTTAAGATGGGATGTCCTATAAATATCAATTAAGGCTATATGGTCTAATATGTCATTTAAGGTTTGTGTTTCCTTATTAATTTTCTATTTGGACGATCTGTTCATTGGTGTAAGTGAGTGTTCAAATTCCCCAATATTATTGTGTTAGGGTGGATTTCCCCTTTTATGGCTGGCAGTGTTTACCTTATATGTTGAAGTGTTCCTATATATATTTTAAATTGTTATAACTTCTTGGATTGATACCTTGATCATTATATAATGCCATTCCTTGTCTCATAACAGTCTTTATTTTAAAGCCTATTCTGTCAAATATGAATATTGCTGCTCCAGAGTTACTTTGATTTCCATGTGCGTGGAATATCTTTTTTCATCCCCTCACTTTCAGTTGTCATGTGTCCTTAGGTCAGAAGTAGGTCTCTTTTCAGGAGCATATATACAATCTTATTTTTCTATCCATTCAGCCATCCTATATCTTTTACTTGGAGAACTGAATCTACTTATTTTAAGATAGTTATTGACATGTATCTTCCTACTGCCATTTTCTTGATGGTTTGGTTTTAAATTTGTAGGCCTTTTTTCTTACATTTCTCTTTTACTTTCTTCTCTTGTGGTTTGATGACCATCATTAGGGTTATGTTTGTGTAGTTGTTTCTTTTCTGTGTTTCTCTCTGTTGTAGTTTCTTGTTTGTTTGCTTGTATTTCTCATTTCCCCTGCCCAGGGCATTTCCTTTAGCATTTGTTGTAATGTTGGTTTTGCGGTGCTGAATTCTTTTAGCTTTTGCTTTGTATGATTTTGTTTTCTCTTTTAGATCTGAATGAGACTCTTTCTGGGTAGATTATTCTTGCTTTTACATTTTCCCCTTTCATCACTTTAAATATATTATGCCATTCCCTTCTGACCTGCAGAGATTCTGCTGAAAGATCAGCTGATAAACTTATGGAGACTCGTTTGTATGTTATTTATTGCTTTTCCCTTGTTGGTTTTAATTTTTTTTCCCTTATGTTTAAGTTCTGTTAGTTTGATTAATACATGCACTGACATGTTCCTCCTTGGGTTTATCCTGAAATAGACTCTTGGGCTTCCTGAACTTGGGTGACTATTTCCTTTCCCATGTTATGGAAGTTATCAACCATAATCTCTTCAAATATTTTCTCAGGCCCTTTCTCTATTTTTCTTCTTCTGGGACCCCTATAATTTGAATGTTGATGAATTTAATGCTGTCCCAGTAGTCTCTTAAATTGTCCTCATTTCTTTTCATTTTTTCTTTTCTTTATTCCCTTACACAGAAGCAGTCACCACTATCCTGGCCTCCAGGTCATTTATCAGTTTTTCTGCTTGAGTTATTCTGCTATTGATCCCTTCTAGTGTATTTTACATTTCAGTTATTGTAGTGTTCATCACAGTTTGTTCCTAAGTTCATCTAATTATTTGTTATGCATTTCTTGCATCTTCTCTATTTGTGCCTCTGTTCTTTTTCTGAGATCTTGGCTCATCTTTATTATTACTGCTTTGAATTCCTTTTCAGGTAGACTGTCTATCTTCTCTTCATTTAGTTGCACTTGTAGGTTTTTAATCTTACTCCTTCATCTGCAACATATCTCTCTGTCATCTCATTTTGTCTTACTTTCTGTGGTCTCCTGTGTGCTGACTGCAGGATTGTAGAGCCTCTTGCTTTTGGTTTCTGCTCTCTGCTGGGTAGCTTTGGTCTAGAGGCTTGTGGTGTTATTGCCTCATTAGGTTTTGACTGGTGTCATGGTGAGCAGAGCATGCCTAGGATTTTGAGTGGAGCCTCCACTTTGCTCTGTGGTTGTCACTGCCTTGTCAAGGGTGGGATCAGCTCCCTCAGTGATGGAGTAGAAGTCCCCAGTTCTGTTTTTTAGCCCTGTTTCTGATCTGCAGTGCAAGGAAGGCAGGATTGAAGCACTCCTACTGGGAGAGAAGCCTCGAAGTATATCTCCTTAGGGGCTATTCATCTGTGAATGTGCTCTGTTATGTCCCTTTTTGTCAGTTCTGCAACCTCACAAAGTATATGGCTGTTGGCACTTCTGTCTTGGCTCCACCTTAACTGTGAGTATGCGGGCAGTTTACCCCATGACCTTCTGGCATTGTTTTCATCAGGCCACCAGCACAGACCCACTGAGGCTGTGTTCCAGTACTGCAATAGTTGTACACCTGGATATGCTGTAGAACTATGGAGGCAGCTCTTTCTCTGGCCCAGGCCCCACCACAAAGTTCACTGCTGCTAAACCCAGAGCTGTCTCAGCTCTAGGAGCACTTGTTGTTCTTTTGGATGTTTAGAAGACACTGAATTAAGGAAGCTATCAGCTGAGGGCTCACTCTGAAGTTTGTGCAACTATGAGGAGGTATTTTAGCTCTTTTTTCTAAGTCACATGGCCTCGGTGGCTCAACTGTGTTTTCAGCCCCACTTCTATGTGTGGTCCCCCCACCAGAGTGCTCCAGACATTCCTGGAACACACAAGCCTGTTTGGCCAGAAAGGGGAGAGGCAGTGATAAGGGCAAGTGCTCAGGTGATGTGGGGGCTGGACAGTGGTGATGATGGTGAGGGTGTGCAAGCTGAGTCCAGTTGGGGCCCTCTGCGTGCCTGTGGTGGCAGAGGCTGGTCCATGTGGAGAAGTCACAATGGCAGCCCTGCCCTTTGTGTGTCACCCAACAATACCACTTGGCTTTTATGGCGGTCTGAGCGTCCTCTATGAACACTCCTGATGGCAGAACTCCTTACTCCCATCCCCTCAGGCTGTCTCCTCACAGCCAACCGTAGTCCCCTTCTGCTCTCCAGTCTCCACAGTCCAGCCTCCAGCCCCCGTGTGCATGGGTGGACCCCTGTCTCAAGCTGGGACCTGCAGGGCTGTGGCATGGACCATTTGTGTAGTTCTTACTCTGTCCTGCCTGCCTGCACAAGACTGTTGCTATGTTCTCTAGCCCCCCAAAGCTCTCCTTCTGTCCCAGCTAATCTCCCTGCCAGTAAGGGAAGGGGCTTCTCCCTTTTCTCTTGTTGCTATTTTTTTTTTTTTTTCCTTTACATTTGATAGTTTAATTATAATGTATCTCAGGGTAGCCTTGTTTGAGATCCTTTGAGCCTCATGAGTCTGGATATTCATTTATCTCTCCAGTTTGGGGAAAATTTCAGCCACTGCTGCATTAAATATACTTTTGCTTTCCCTTTCTCTTCTCTTTCTATAATTCCTCAAATTCAAATACCATTTCTTTTCATCATGACCCATAATTTATGTAGGCTTTTGTCTTTCATTTTTATTCTTTTTTGTTTTTGCTTTTCTGACTGGATAATTTCCAGTGTCCTACCCTCCAGGTTGCTGATTCTTCTTCATGAGTCTGCTTTTGAAACTCTTTATTGAATTATTCAGTTATTATTATTTTTAATTTAAATTTATTTTAATTGGAGGCTAATTACTTTACAATATTGTATTGGTTTTGCCATATATCAATATGAATCCGCCACGGGTGTACTCATGTTCCCCATTCTGAACCCCCCTCCCGCCTCCCTCCCCATACCATCCCTCTGGTTCATATTTTTAATTTTAAGGTTTGTATTGTTTTCTTTTGATAGTTGCTGTTTCTTTGTTGGACTTCTCATTTTGTTCATTATTTCTTTACCTAATTTCATTTAGTTTTCTGTGTTTTCTTATAGTTCACTAAGCTTCCTTAAGAAGGTTATTCTGAATTATTTGTCTAACAGTTAATGTTTTCCATTTCCTTATGTTCAGTTATTAGAGCTTTACTAGTTTCACTCGGTATGTCATATTTATCTGATTCTTCATGATTCTTGATTTCTTACATTGTATCTGTGCATTTGAGTAATCAGGGTCCTCTTCTAGGCCTTACAGATTTGCTTTGACAGAGACATTGCTTCACCAGTCAGCTCAGTCTGGGTTTTTATATGTGTCTGTTGGTAATGTCATGAGCAGGTGAGGCTTGCAATTATGTCATATTTTGGGATGAAGCAAAGCTCTGAGGACAGGGATGGGGCTGTGTCACTGAATGAGAACAGTTGGATATGACTGGCCAGCTTGGTTCTGTACCCAAGTGAAGCTGTAGGATAGATCTTCCTGTGCTGGATTCTTTGGTAAGGCTTACTGGCCAGAACTTGATACTATATTCAGTAGTGAAACAAGTTACAACTTAGCTTCCCTGCTCTGGCAGGACAGCAGGACAAAACCCAGGCCCTGTACAGATCATTATTTGGGGACTCAAATCAGATCAGAGTGTGCACTGAATGTCTCAGTGAGGTGAGGCTGATGGTTTTATTCTGCATAGTGGGGAAGTCCATGGGGTATGCTCTGTTCAAATAGCACCATGTGGAAGGATGTTGAATATGCTAGGCAGCTTCTCTTGTTCTCTGTTTAAATTCTCTCATCAGAGAGGCTGAAGGCTGTATTCTAAAGTGAGCAGGTCTATGAATTAGTCACTGCCTGGCCAGGGGGAGAAGCAGCTCCAAATCCAGGCTATATGTTATCTTAACTAAAGCAATCTTCCTCCCCAAGTTTCCTGATCAAACAGAACAGTGGTTTTTCCCTGTAAACTATAGGCCCCACCTGCTCTCTTCTTTGCTTGAGTGCCACAAGGTTGCACAGCTTTCAAGACTTGTTATCAGCCCTGTTGGTCATATGGGGCAAAAAGACACTCTCCACAGGCTATATCACAGCTTCCTTGATTGGGCAGAAGGAGGAGAGAGGCTTCCTTATGCTACTCTCATTTTCCCAATTAAGCTATCTAGTTAGGAGAAACTGGCAGTTACCCTCAGCCTTGGCTATGAATTCATCTCACTACCTATTTCAAGCTTCATACTCATTACTGGCTTTGCTCTGGGGACGGTAAACCCTGCCCACCCACCTCTTGACCTGACCACCATGGAGCCATATTTCTCCCAGTTGTCACTAGCCCTTTTTGTTAGATGAGGCTAGAAAATAATCTCGAACAGCAGTTGGGCTGTGATTTAGCTCCTTTCCTGGACATGTGCAAGTGAAGCTCTAGGGCTGGTAAAACTCATTTGATCTGAATCAGGCAGATCTGCACCCTGCTAAGTTCCCTGGTCAGAGTATTCCCCTGATTTGCTTCTGCAGATGAGCAAAGCCACAGATTGGGATTACTACTTGGACATGGAAGGTGTGAACTCAGTCTGGCAACAACTGTGTGCTGGCTGTTTCAATCCCTTACCCTCTTTTCCTTCACAATCAGATTTCCAATAGTTGAGCCCCATGGATTTCCCTGCGATCCCTATGTTGCAAGATCAGAGTAGAGGATCCCATAAGGTGACCCACAATGCTGGGGAGGTTTGATGTGCCTTGGGGTTCTCTTTTCTTAACAGAGAAACTGGAGGTTCAATAGACATCTCCTCGTGTGCTGTGCTTGGATGGGGTAGGGGCAGAATGGTCATTGTGTAGACCAAGACATGTGTTGAGTCTGTCTTCGTTTCTGTGGAGCAAAGAGTGCCTCAGGTTTATCACTATATTAAATTCTCCCAGTGATATCTTGTTCTTAAATAGTTGTTACCCTTCTTCTTACTTCCCATGTGACTCAGGGATTAAAGTGTCTGTCTGCCAATGCAAGAACCTCAGGAGACATGGGTTCAATCCCTGGGCTGGGAAGACCCCCTGGAAGAGGAAATGGCAACTCACTCCAATACTCTTGCCTGGAGAATCCCCATGGACATAGGAACCTGGAAGGCTACAGTCCATGGGGTCATAAAGAGTTGGACACAACTGAGCATGCACACACAATTTCTTCTGAGGGGTAACAAAGTGAGAAACAACCTTTGTCACTATTGTTACAGAATTAAACTTGGGTCATTCATTCTTGTGCCAACACACACACACACACACACACACACACACAATCTACTGACATTGGACTGTAGTAAAGAAAAAGTACAGAATTTATTACAAGGTACCCAATGTGAGGCTGAGAAAGAAAAATGGTCAGCTCATGCTCAAAATACCTGAACTTCCCCATGGCTTTCAAGGAATTGTTAAAAAATTAAAATGAAGGAGAAGACTGCAGGATTTGTGATCAGCTCATGAACATTCTTCTGATTGGTTGGTGGTGAGGTAACTGGGTGATATTTCAAGAGTCAGCATCATCAACCTTCTGATTCCAACCAATCTGGAGTCTACCTGCTTTGGTCAGCATGCAATTAACTTCACCCACGTGGTGAAGGTTTTACTATATGCAAAACAACTCAAGAATATGGCTCAGGACATTATCTGTAAACCTTGAGGAGGAACTAAAGATCTTTGATTTTGTTTTATGGCTAAAATATTATTATTTTGCCTTGCTTTACTGTTTTCCTTTCTTTCTCCATTTTCTCATTCTCTGATTAAATTTGCTCTTTGGAACTTAGGGAAGGCCTAGGAGGTTAAAACATTTCTAGAGACAAGAGACAGGAGACACAGGAGTTCTACCCCCAGCAAGGCCCCACAGTGCCCTGCTCAATTTCACCATTTTCCAAATGATTATTGAAATCCTTCTCTCCAGAGGTCACTCTTTAGTGACAATTCACATGGACACAAATATCTTTAGACTATTTTTGTCAACTAAGAGTAATCTATCCACAAGCCTCTTCCCCTAATTTTATTGTCACCAATTTTACAACCATGGTTCTTTCAAGATCCTATCAAGACATACCATTGGCCATAGCCCATGAATCCATATATAATTGAATATATGGGCATTTCTATATCCCAGGAAAAAGAATGATCAGGTGTCTTGCCTATATTTCTCCCCCAGGAAGACTTCCTTTTACTGCTGTTCTTCATGATGTCCCAGAAATGGGCCTAGGTGCTACAGCTCTCCACTTTTGAGTGCTGTCTACATGTGGTACAGGACTATCTGTAGACCTGTTGCATGTCTTCTCACTCGCTGTCAAATGATCAGAGTTACCCTCCATTATGAGACAGGTATAAATTGGGAGAGATAAAATGATCTGTAGCCAGATTAAAACCTTTAAGCACTTAGTCCATTTCATGGAATTACTTGTGTTACCTGGCCTGATCATGTGTACCACATTTTTTACGTGACGTATGATTTTAGTGTGCTCCCAACTTAATGACTTGGTCACTCATATAACACTCAGTTCATAATGGGGAACTCCAGTTGCATGGTAATTTGATTGCTCATGGTCAAGCATTCAACTCCTGGTAGGCCCAGTAACAGTGTAAGGATTGTTTCTCTCTGTTCAACATATCTAATTATTAGAGAAATGAAAATCAAAGTTAAAATGATGTATCACTACATGCCAGTCAGAATGGCCATCATTAAAAATCTATAAACAATAAATGCTGGAGAGAGTAGGAAGAAAGAGAACCCTCCTACAGAGTTGTTGGGAATTGTAATTGTGTAGGTTGGATGGCATCACTGACTCGATGGACATGAGTCTGAGTGAACTTCGGGAGTTGGTGATGGACAAGGAGGCCTAGCGTGCTGTGATTTATGGGGTCGCAAAGAGTCAGACACGACTGAGCGACTGAACTGAACTGAATTGTAAATTGGTGTAGCCACTATGGAAGAACAGTATGGAGATTCTTTTAAAAACTAAAAATAGAGCTGCCATATGATCCAGCAGTCCCAGTTCTGGGCATATATATGGACAAAACTATAATTCAAAAGATGCGTGCACACCTATGTTCATAGCAGGATTATTAGAATAGCCAAGACATGGAAGCAATGTAAATGTCCATCAACAAATGAATGGATAAATAAAATGTGGTATATAAATATATACAAACATATGATGGAATACTACTCAGCCATAAAAAAGAATTAAATAATGCCATTTGCAGTAACCTAGAGACTGTCATGTTAAGTGAAGTCAGTCACAAAGGAAAAGACAAATACCATATGAAGTCACTTATATGTGGAATCTAAAATATGACACAAATATCCTTATTTTTGAAACAGAAATGAACTCAATGGTATAAATAAGAGACATGTGGTTGCCATGGGGGAAACAGGGTGGTGTAGGAACAGGGTAGATTAGGTCTTGGAGATTAACAGATGTAAACATTTTTAAATGGAATGGATAAACAAGGACACTGTGTAACATAGGACATTATATATAAATGTCTTATAATTAACCTAGGCAGAACATTAAAATGCATCACTTTACTAACAAAAGTCCATATAGTCAAAGCTATGATTTTTCCAGTAGTCATATACAAATGTGAAAGTTAGACCATAAAGAAGGCTGAGCACCAAAGAACTGATGCTTTTGAATTGTGGTATTGGAGAAGACTCTTGACAGTCCCTTGGACATAAAGGAGATCAGACCAGTCAATCCTAAAGGAAATCAACCCTGGATATTCATTGGAAGAACTAATGCTGAAGTTGAAGCTTCAATAATTTGGTCACCTGATTCAAAGAGCCAACTCATTGGAAAAGACCCTGATGCTAGGAAAGATTGACGGCAAGAGGAGAAGGGGATGACAGAAGATAGGATGATTGGGTGGCATTTCACCAACTCAATGGACATGAGTTTGAGCAAACTCAGAGAGATAATGGACAGGGAAGCCTGGTGTGCTGTACTTCATGGGGTCACAAAGAGCTGGACATGACTTAGTGACTGAACAACAGCAACAACAATAAACCATAATGGAAAAGAATATAAAGAAAAAAAGAAAAAGTTATTTCTCTTAATTAAATATTTGTAGATGAGATCAGTGTCTTTTCCAAAACCTAAAACATATGTGGAGTAAAAAAAGCTCTAAAAAATAAAATGTCAGTGAAACTTCTAGAACCATTGTGAAGTGGCTCAGTTGTGTCTAACTCTTTGTGACCCCATGGACTGTAGACTACCAGGCTCCTCCATCCATGGGATTTTCCAGGCAAGAATACTGGAGTGGGTTACCATTTCCTTCTCCAGAAGATCTTCCTGACCCAGGGATGGAACCCAAGTCTCCCACATTGTAAACAGATGCTTTACCATCTGAGCCACCAGGGAAGTCCTAGAACCACTGGGCCTGCTGAAATAAATGGCCTGCATGACAGAATAGCTTGCATCCCATGCTGGGTCTTCTGCAGAGCTTTCTCTTGTTCTAGTCCCCCGTTAAAACTAGTAACCTTTCAGATCACTGTCACTTATAACAATCTTCTACTACAGATTCTATATTCCTTTTACCTTAGAAAGCATCTCAGTCATAGTTATTTACCTTGTAGTGTGATACAAAGTTTGATTTCTGAATACTGTGGTTCATTACTAGTACTTCTTGGATAGAGTTATATCTTACATTGACCTTAATCACAGGGAATGATATAGTAAATGCATAGTCTGCATTCCAAACATACTTTTCTTACTTCTGTTATGTAGTAGTTTTCTAATATCTCTCTGATAAAAAGTAAAATAAAGTCGCTCAGTCATGTCCGACTCTTTGCGACCCTATGGACTGTAGCCTACCAGGCTCCTCAGTCCATGGAATTTCCCAGGCAAGAGTACTGGAGTGGGTTGCCATTTCCTTCTCCAGGGGATCTTCCCAACCCAGGATCGAACCCGGGTCTCCTGCACTGTAAGCAGATGCTTTACCAACTGAGCCACAGATTATGAACATAAAATATGAAGCAACCTCCTGAAAATTGTTCAAGGACTATCTGTTCACTCCCTTGTAACATCCTTAGCTAAAACTCTGCTAAGTCAATTTAACAAGGGTCTCTAATCCTCCATGTATGATTACTTTCTGTATCTAATCAGGTTTCTCCTACTGCACCATCTGATGTCTGGGAAGCCTAACATGACTTGATCAAGAATTAAACTAATCAAAATCCCCTTATATCCCATGAGTTTTCCTAGTAATTTTTCTTCTGCTACTCCCTCTGGCTTCTTTTCTATGAATTCCTACTTGCACAATTATATCCTCAGAATTTAACTTGGTTCAATACTGAGAACTCTCTTATCCTATAGTTCAAATAAGTCTGTTTTTACTAACCTATTGTCTAGTTTAGGGCTTTCTCTGGCAGTAATCAGAATAAATCACCCTAGCCAGTACACAAATCCCCTTCCTGCTTGTTAATTCAGAAGTATGAGGAGCCCACTGTGGCTAGGTGGACTTCCATTCAAATGAATCACTTCCATCCAACTTCCATTCAAATGAATCACTGTTTTGTCTCCTGATGGAAGTATTCCATCTTTTGAAGCTATGATCTCTAGGCAGCAGAGCACAAATTTGAGAGGCAGGAAGCAAATATTGTGCTAGTATTATTTCCATGTCAGATTCCTAGACCTGTGGTCCTGGATATAAGAGAAACAGCACCATATGTTGGAAACTGATTCAGAGCATGTACAACTGCCTGGAGAACCTTACTAGAGCCCTGCAACCTATGCCTACCTAATTGACTAAGTAGTTGAATCTTCTAAAGGCCTATCTGCCATTCTATCAATCAACTGCTTCAGAATGGTGGGGAACGTGTTATGATCAGAAAATTTTATGTGCATCGACCTATTGTTGCACTTCTTTTGATTAGAAGTGAGTTTCTTGATTAGAAACAATGCTATGCAGAGTATCATGACAACAGATAAGGCATGCTATAAATGCATAGATGGTTGTTTTATTTGAAGCATTGCATGAAGGGATGGCAAACCTATATTCGGAGGAAGTGTATACTTCAGTAAAGACAAAGCACAAGCCATTCAATGATGGAAGTAGTCCAATGTAATCAACTTGACACCCGGCACCTGACTAAACATGTCAGAAAACCTATAAAAGGAATGAAGTATTGCTACCTGCTGCTGTCATTTTGGAAACTTAGCTTTGCTGAGTGGAAATCAGTATTGTTCAGCCCTTACATAACCTCCATTCCTACTATAATTGCTACTTTGTTAATGAGTCCTTTGGGTAATGACAGGGATTCTGGAAAAAGGCTGACTGGTATCCATATATATTTCTCCTATCCACTTAATTGTTGAAGTACCGCTCTGCTGAGGTCACACAACATACACACATATTTTGTTATTTTGCTCACTGAGAGAATTGTAGTCACCTACTTCTTCATTGGTCACCAATTTCTAATCATGTTCAAGTCCCTGACCACCAAGTCATACTATTGGCCATAAATCATGAATCAGCATGATTTAAACCAGGCAATCCTAAAGGAAATCAACCCTGATTATTTATTGGAAGAACTGTTGCTGAAGCTGAACCTTCAATACTTAGGCCACCTGATGCAAAGAGTCAAGTCATTGGAAAAGACCCTGATGCCAGGAAAGACTGAGGCAAAATGAGAAATGGGCAGCAGAAGATGAGATGGTTAGATAGCCTCACCAACTTAATGAATGTAAATTTGACCAAAATCCAGGAGACAGTGGACAGGGGAGCCTGGTGTGCTACAGTCCATGGGGTCACAAAGAGTAAGACACAAATTAGCAACTGAACAACAGCAACATGAATCAGCGTATAATTGCCCTGCTGGCCATCTCTCTTTCCAAGCAAAGTGAACAATCAAGTGACTGCCTGAAATTCTTCCCATTAAAGAATTTCTCCTTACTCCTATCTTTCATAAAAATTCCAGAGAAGGGATGTATGGATGTAGCTCTCCAAATTTTGTGTCTTCATATTGTATAGAATCATCATTAAACAAGGAAAGTGTCTTTCCCTTCTTTGTCAACGGCCTAAAGAAATTTTCCAAGAGATCATAATTGCAGTTTGAGACAGGGTAAATTATGTAGCAGGAGTAAGTACCATACACATTTGGGCCTCTTCTTCATGTGATTTACTTGTGCCAACAGGACATGCCCTTACCCAATCAAATATGTAACACTTTTATTTAAATATAGTAATTTAGTGCACTTCAAACTTTATGAGAAGAGTAACACTCAGTCCATGATGAACAGTGCTAGTCATATGGTACCTCAGTGCCCCATGGTCAAGCATTTAGTATGTCAAGAATGTATATTGTCACCCTGCTTATTTAACTTATATTCAGAGTATATCATGAGAAATGCCAGGCTGAATGAAACACAAGCTGGAATCAAGATTGCTGGGAGAAATATCAATCACCTCAGATATGCAGATGACACCACCCTTATGGCAGAAAGAGAAGAGGAACTAAAGAGCCTTTTGATGAAGGTGAAAGAGGAGAGTGAAAAAGTTGGCTTAAAACTCAACATTCAAAAACTAAGATTATGGCATTCAGTCTCAATACTTCATGGCAAGTAGATGGGGAAATGAAGGAAACAATGACAGACTTTATTTTCTTGATCTCCAAAATCACTGCAGATGGTGACTGCAGCTATGAAATTAAAAGACACTTGCTCTTTGGAAGAAAGGCTATGACATGTCTAGATGGTGTATGAAAAAGCTGAGACATTACTTTGCCACCAAAGTCTGTATAGTCAAAGCTCTAGTTTTTCCATAAGTCATGTATGGGTGTGAGAGTGGGACCACAAAGAAGGCTGAGCACTGAAAAACTTATGTTTATAAACTGTGGTGTTGGAGAAGACTCTTGGGAGTCCCTTGGATTGCAAGGAGATGAAGCCATTCCATTCTAAAGGAGATCAGTTCTGGGTGTTCATTGGAAGGACTGATGCTGAAACTGAAACTCCAGTACTTTGGCCACCTGATGTGAAGAGCTAACTTATTAGAGAAGACCCTGATGCTGGGGAAGCTTGAAGGTAGGAGGGGAAAGGGATGACAGAGGACAGGATGGTTAGATGGCATTACTGATTCAATGGACATGAGTTTGAGCAAGCTCCAGGAGATGGTGAAGGACAGGGAAACCTGGCAGGCAGCAGTCCATGAGCTCCCAAAGAATCGAACACAACTGAGCAACAACAAGGCTCAATAACAAGACAAGTCTACTTTCTACTTGTTGAAAGTAGACTGGATATTTGTGGATTGTAGCAGCACCTTGCACCAACATCCTAAAAGACTGCATTGTGCTTTACTTATAAGGGCTGCCAAAAGCTCCAAACGAAATATCTGCAAATGAAGCTTCCAGAATCACTGGGTCTTCTGAAATATCTGTTCCCATGATAAAACAGCTTGTACAGTAAGCTAGACCTGTTCCAGAGCCTTCTTTTGTTTTGGACCCTACACTAAACTAGCAGATTTTCTGGTCATTTGATAAATTACTCATTTAAGAAGTAGACCCAAATGAATAATATTTGTCTCAGAAATGCAAGGTGACCCACTAAAATTGTGCTTCTTTTCGTTATAGTAAGGACCCTGTGAAAAAAATCCTATACTTCACCTTAGAAGAGGTTTCTGGACAATTTGTAAATTACTGGACTCTTAGAAATTTTGCTGAAGTAATAGGTCCTTAATTTTAATTGTATTTATTTCATATTCTTTGGCACACAAATGTCTTATCAATGATTCTATAGAAGTTGTTTTTTTGTGCTCACTAGGTCCAGACAACAGAATGTTTTCAATGTGAGTAACCAATGACATATTTTGGAAAGGAAATGTGATCAAGATTCCTGTAAAACTAGATGGTGACATATAACTAGAGTTAATATGCCTCTTAAGTGGAAAGGTGAAGGCTTTCACTGGTCTTGTCAACTGAAAGGAGAAAACATTTTGGTGTGCTTTATGGAGAGTTATGAGTAAAAAGTATTTCCAAAAAGATTAATAACTTATGAGACAAAATGACACCTGGTACAACAGCTGCAGTAGGAGCTACCATCTGGTTAAAACTGGTTAAATCCACTATCTTTCTCTCAGACCCAATTGTCTGTTATACAGTCTAAATGGAAGAGCTGAATTTAGATTTGGTGGGAATCACCACCCTTGCATCAAGCAGTTCCTTGAAGGTAGCATGGGTCTCTGCAATCCATGCTAGAATGCAAGGATTTTTCCTAGGGAGAGGTAGCTCCAATGACTTTCATTTGGCCTCTCCCACTATAAAAGCCTTCATGAGATAGTTAAAGCTTAGGCAGGCAGTCCAAGACCCTTATAGGAGGAGAAGGCAAACATTTCTTTATTCATTATTTTGCCTAGTCATGTAGGACATGTTTCTTTTAAGCCCTGTACTGGTATTGCAACAATATATCTGACCCAGCCTTTTTTAGGTCCATAACTAATGATTACACAACACAATATATCTTACTCATGGGTATGCTTTTTCTTAGACTCTATGTTAATGATTATAACTGACAAATCTTGCCTGGAAACCTGTTTCTTAACAACAATATATCTCACCCAGAGGCACGTTGCTCAGAACCTGTTCTTCCTGGCTAATCTTGTGCTGAAGTTATCTCAGGATGTATACCTTGGAAAAGACTCTGGTGGAACTCTTACAACTTTGAGGAATTCTTTTTTTTAATTTATTTTTTTCTTTTTATCTGTTCTCAGCACCCAGTTGAGAAGTATACAATGCCCTCTTAACTAGTGAGTGTGGGTTCTCTCCTACCCCTTTCAGAGCCTTTTTCTGGACGCTTTTTCTATCCTTTTCACTCCAATAAAACCTTGCTACACAAAACTCTGAGTGACTGAGACTGCATCTTTTGGGTCCCAGAGTGAAATTTTCTCCCTCAGAGACCACGAATACTGGCACTGCTCACCATAAGCTGTCAATCACTATGAAGTTTAGACAACCAACATGGGGATTCTGCTAGCTCTGAAGTATTTCCACCCCATTATGTATTTTAAAATGGGAAAATAACAAAAGTATGGGTTCAGAGAACTTCTGGACACATATTGAGTTGAACACTTGCTAAAATTCCTATGATTACTTGACCCCCAATCTGTCACAATGATATGTTGGGTGTCCAGGATAAAAACATCATTTCAGAACTGTGTCCAGCAGTCCTTGAAATTTCTAATTATTTTCTTTTCTATAGTACACTATCCTGATAAAAATCAGTACATCTTTTGGGGGAAGGTTGGAAGAAAGATTAACAATATTTTTTTATTGTAATAGGGTCTTCCCTGGAGGGGACCTCATCTCCCATTCATTCAAGGGACTTTACTTTAGTAAACTGACTCAAGTCAAGGAAATGTTGAAAGGACTGAGTCACAATTTTATAATTCATTAGACTATTGTTCAGTTGACCTAGACCTGTTCTGCTTATACAGATCAAGGAAGAATTCAATAAAATACCTGTTTTTCACCTCTAAAAACACACTAGCCAAAGCTGTGTGTGTGTGGGTCTCTGCAAGTTCGCCTATTATGATTGTTATTTTGACTTGCTTTCCACTAAAATAATTAGAGCTTCATTTGTCTATCTTACTTGAGTGAAAAAGCCATTTGGCTTCTGCCACCATGTAATCCAATCAGTCCCACTATATTTAGATTTTCCAACTGAGTGGCTACAGTACTTACTATGAGATCTTAATTATAGAGATGGGCAATACTAGAACACTTCAAGGATGCAGGGCACCATGCCCAACATTATTTATCTAAATATTGGTAAACTATATGTCTTGTGCACCCTCCCACAGTGGGTGAATGGGTCGTCATTAACAGATACAGTCTGATATTTAAGTCTCCTTAAGCTTTTAGGAGATCAAACCAGTCCATCCTAAAGGAAATCAGTCCTGAATATGCATTGGAAGGACTGATGCTGAGGCTCCAATACTTTGGCCACCTGATGCAAAGAACTGATTCATTGGAAGAGACCCTGATGCTGGGAAAGATTTAAGACAGGAGGAGAAGGGGACGACAGAGAATGAGATGATTGGATGGCATCACCAACTCGGACATGAGTTTGGGCAAATTCTAGGAGTTGGTGATGGAAAGAGAAGCCTGGCATGCTGTGGTCCATGGGGTCTCAAAGAGTCAGACACAGCTGAATGACTGAACTGAACTGAAGCTTTTATTTTATTGGGCTTCCCTAGTGGTTCAAATGGTAAAGAATCCGCCTGCAATGAGGGAGATCTGGATTCAATCCCTGGGTTGGAGATATTCCCCAGAAAAGGAAATGGCTACCCCTTCCAGTATTTTTACCTGAAGAATCCTCACGGACAGAAGAGCCTGGTGGGCTACAGTCCATGGGGTCGCAAAAGTCAGACATGACTGAGCAACTAAGCACACACACAAGCTTTTATTTGAGTCCCTCCATATTTATTAAGCCAAGTGAAATTGGTGATTTCCATCATTTGGGTCATCTGATACAAACAACTGACTCTTTGGAAAAGTCCCTGATGCTGGGAAAGATTGAAGGCAGAAGAAGTGGGCATTAGATAGTGAGGTAACTGGATGGCATCACCGGATTCAATGAACATGAAATTGAGCAAACTTCGGGAGATGGTGATGGACAGGGAGGCTTTGCATGCTGCAGTCAATGAGGTCACAAGCCGTTGGACATGACTGGGTATCTGAACAACAATGGAGGAAGAAAACTGCCACATTCTGCCATCTGCAAGCAGTAACCAAGAATGATGGTGATGAAATTCAGTGATAAATGGGCTTTTGCCTGAGAATGGGAGGAGTTTAGGGTGTAACTCCTAGTCTCATCAATGGGTTCAGATCCGAGGGATTGTTGGTCTAAGACCCAGAGTCTGCAGCCTGAGAAGATGGAGCACTTATATCTAAGGGTAGGAAAAGATAGATACCCAACTCTAAGAGAGGAGAGAATTTTTTTATTTTGTTAGTACTATTTTGTTCTATCAAGAATATCTGTTTGAATTAGATGATGCTCATCTGCTTTGTGGGAATAAATTTCTTTACTCAGGGGGCTGAACAAATGCTACTCTCATCCAGAAACATCCACACAGATACTCAGAAATAATGTTTTACCTTTGGTACTTTTCTTAAACAATCAATTGATGCATAATATTAACTATTAAAAGTCTACAAATTGTCAATGTGACATATATGCACGTTGTCTACAACAATGCTTAATTTTCAAAAGAAAACAACAATGAGGTCATCTGTTGTTGTTCAATCACTAAATCCTGTCTGACTCTTTGCAATCCCGTGATTGCAGCTTGTCAAGCTCCTCTGTCCTCCATTGTCTCCCAGAGTTTGCTCAAATTCATGTCAATTGAATTGGTGAAGCTATCTATCTCATTCTCTGCAGCTTCTTTCTGCTTTTGCCTTCAGTCTTTCCCAGTATCAGGGTCTTTTCCAATCAGTTGGCTCTTTGCATCTTGTGGCCAAAGTATTGAAGTTTCAGCTTCTGCAACAGTTTTTCCAATGAATATTCAGAGTTGATTTCCTTTAAGATGGAATGGCTTGATCTCTTAACTGTCTAAGACTCTCTAGAGTCTGCTCCAGCACCACAATTCAAAAGTATCAATTCCTCAGCAATCACCCTTTGTTATAGACCAGCTCTCACATCCCTACATGACTACTGGGGGAAAAAAAAACAGCATTGACAATATGGACCTTTATTGGCAAAGTGATGTCTCCTATTTTTTTTTTAATTTTATTTTTACTTTACTTTACAATACCGTATTGGTTTTGCCATACATTGACATGAATCTGCCACGGGTGTATACGAGCTCCCAATCCTGAATCCCCCTCCCACCTCCCACCCCATATCCTCTCTCTGGATCATCCCCGTGCACCAGCCCCAAGCATCCTGTATCCTGTATCAAACATAGGCTGGTGCTTCATTTCTTACATGAGGAGAATGGCATTGAAACATGTATACTATCATGTAAGATGTCTCCTACTTTTAATACATTGTGTAGGTTTGTCATAGCTTTCCTTCCAAGGAGCAAGCATCTTTCAATTTCATGGCTGCAGTCATCATCAACAGTGATTTTAGATCTCAAGAAAATAAAACTTGTCACTGTTTCCACTTTAAACCTTTCTATTTGCCACGAAGTGATGGGACTGAATGCCATGATCTTAGTTTTTTGAATGTTGAGTTTCAAGCTAACTTTTTCTCTCTCAACATTTGCCCTCTTCAAGAGGCCCTTTAGTTCCTCTTCACTTTCTGCCATGAGTGGTATCATCTACATACCTGAGATTGTTGATATTTCTCCTGGCAATCTTTATTCCAGTTTGTGATTCATCCAGCCTGGCATTTTGCATGATGTATTTTGCACATAAATTAAATAAATAGGGAGACAATATACAACCCAAAGTACTTCTTTCCCAGTTTTGAACCTGTTCATTGTTCCATGTCCAGTTCTAACTGTTGCTTCCTGACCCATATACAGATTTCTCAGGAGACAGGTGAGGTGGTATAATACTCCCATCTCTTTAAGAATTTTCCACAGCTTTTAGTGATCCACACAGTCAAAGGCTTTAGCATAGTCAATGAAGCACAAGCAGATGTTTTTCTTGAATTGCTTTGCTTTCTCCATGATTCAACAGATGTTGCCAATTTGATCTCTGGTTCCTCTGCCTCTTAGATACCCAGCTTTTACATCTGAAAGTTCTCAGTTTATGTACTGCTGAAGCCTAACTTGAAGGTCTTTTGTTGGTTTGTGTTTTTGTTTTTCTTTTTGCTCTTTGTTTTATTTTTATCTTTTTAAAGGCATTTTTAATATAAACTTATTTGTTTTAATTGGAGGTTAATTGCTTACAATATTGTATTGGTTTTGCCATACATCAACATAAATCCCCTACAGGTATACACATGTTCCCCATCCTGAACCCCCCTCCCTCCTCCCTCCCCTTACCATTCCTCTGGGTCATCTCCGTGCACAAGCCCCAAGCATCCAGTATCATGCATCGAACCTGGACTGGCAATTCGTTTCATAAAAGCATTTTTATATGCTTATTTTATTTTTCCTTGATTTTTTTTGTTTGGTTTCTGCTTTTTATATTTTTATTGTTTGTTTTCATTTTGGTTATTTTGGTTACTCTGATCTTTTTTTTTTTTAAGTTTTATTTTGCTTTCTGTTTCAGTGCTTCTTTTGTTTTTGCCATTGGCTTTAGGAATTGTCTCTTTTCTGTTTGTGCTGTTGCTGTATCTTTTGTTTGTTTTTACTATTTGTCTTGGGGTTGGTTTATTGTTTGTTTTGTTTTCCTTTTATTCAGCCCTACATGGTTTCTTGACTCTTTGTTCCTAGGCTAAGGGTCAGATCTGAGCTTCTGGGGTGGGAGCACTGAGCATCTGGAGTAGAGCATTGTGTTCAGGATGCTGGATCCAGACAGAATTCATGGCACCAGGGAATATTAATCAGTGTGAGCTCTCCCAGAGTTCTCCATCTTGACACCAAGACCTAACTCCATCCATCTGCCTGTTGGGTTCAGTGCTGGACACCTCAACCACACGCCTAGCAATAGAGGAACACAGCCCCACCCATGAACAAACAGGTTGCTTAAAATCATATTAAACTCACAGATACCCCCAAAATACACCACCAAATGCAGCCTTACCCATCAGAGGGAAAAACTCAACTGTACCCATCAGAGTGCAGGCACTAATCTCTCCCCCCCAGGAAGCCTATGCAAGCCCCACCCATCAGAAGCAAGACAGACACCAGAAGCAGGAGGAACTATGACCCTGCAGCCTGTGGAAAAGAGGTCATAAACACAGTATTTAGACAACATTAGATGATAGAAAAATATGTTGCAGAAGGAACAAGATAAAAACTCACAAAACCAAATAAATAAAAATAAAAGTTCATCTATCTTAAAAAAGTACTTAGATTAATGATCATAAAAATGATCCAAGAACTTGAAAATAAAATGGAGGAATCGATTGAGAATATAAAAGATACAAAAAAAAATAGTGAAATTAAAGAACAAACAGTGATGAACAACACAGTAACTGAAATGAAAAATACACTGTGCAGAATCAGTAGCAGAATAAATAAATAACGGACAAGTTACCTGGAAGAGAGAATGGTGGAAATAATTGTTGCAGAACAGAATAAAGAAAAAAGAATAAAAGAAATGAGGACCATTTCAGAGATCTCTGAGACAACATTAAATGCAAAATTATTTGCATTGTAAAGATCCCAGAAGAAGGAAAGAAAGGAAATGAGTCTAAGAAAATATGTGAAGAGATTACAGTTGAAAACTTCCCTAATATGGGAAAGGAAATCTTGTCCAGGAAGTACAGAGACTTCCATAAATGTTCAACTCAAGGACTGCTATTCTGATACACATATTAATCAAACTCACAAAAATTAAATACAAAGAAAAATAGTAAAAGCAATAAGGGAAAAGCAATAGATACCATACGAGAGAATACCCATAAGGTTATCAGCTGATTTTTCAGCAGAAAATCTGCATGCCAGAAGTAAATGGCAGGATATATTTAAAGTGATTAAACGGGGAAACCTACAACTGAAATTACCATATCCAGTGAGATTCTCATTCATATTCAACAGAGAAATTCAAATCCTTACAGATAAGCAAAAACTAGGGGAGTTTAGAATCACCAAATTAGCTTCACAACAAATGCTAAAGGAACTTTGTAGAGGGAAATACAAGAGAAGAAAAATATCAACAAAAGCTAACTCAATACAAGAAAATGGTTTAAAGGACATACATAATGATAATTAAGTTAAATGTAAGTAAATTAAGTACTCCATCCAAAGGACACAAATAGAATAAATGGATAGAAAAGCAAGATCCATATATACTGTCCATACAAGACCAACTTCAGACCTAAAAAGACATACAAACTGAAAGCAAAGGAATGGAAAAGACATTCCATGCAAATGGAAAATTTTAAAAAGCTTTTGGACTCTGTGGGAGAGGGCAAGGGTGGGATGATTTGGGAGAACGGCATTGAAACATGTATATTATCATATGTGAAATGAATTGCCAGTCCAGGTTCAATGCATGACACAGGATGCTCAGGGCTGGTGCACTGGGATGACCCAGAGGGATGGGATAGGGAGGGAGGTGAGAGGGGGGTTCAGGATGGGGAACACGTGTACACCCGTGGCAGATTCATGTTGAAGTATGGCAAAACCAATACAATATTGTAAAGTAATTAGCCTCCAATTAAATAAATTTTTTAAAAGAACTCAACATTCAAAAATGAAAATAAATAAGTAAATAAATAAAAAGCTGAGGTATCAATACTCATAAGAGAAAAAATAGACTTTAAAGACTCTGCAAAGAGAAAAGGAATGACACTGTATAATGATCAAGAAATCAATCCAAGAAAATAAAAATTTGTAAATGTTTGTGCACCCAGCATTGGAGAACCTCAATACATAGGGCAAACACTAATAACTTTAAAAGGAGAAGTTGACAGTTGATGCTGTTAAAGAGCTGCAGTCAATATACCAGCAGTAGCCACAAGACTGAAAAAGGTAAGTTTTCATTTCAATTCCAAAGAAGTGCAATACCAAAGAATGGTCAAATTATCATACACTTGCATTCATTTCACATATTAGCAAGGTAATGCTCAAAATTCTCCAAGCTAGGCTTCAACAGTATATGAACTGAGAACATCCTGATGTAGAAACTGCATTAAGAAAAGGCAGAGGAACCAGAGATCAAATCGCCAACATCCATTGGATCATAGAAAAAGCAAGGGAATTCCAGAAAAGCATATACTTCTACTTCATTGATTACACTAAAGCCTCTGACTCTGTGGATCACAACAAATTGTGGGAAATTCTTCAAGAGTTGTGAATACCATACCACCCTACCTGCCTCCTGAGAAATCTGTCAAGAAGCAACTGTTAGAACTGATCATGGAACAATGAACTGGTTCAAAATTGGATAAGGAGTACATCAAGGCTGTATATCTTCATCCCACTTATTGACCTTATATGCAGAGTACATCACATGAAATGCCAGGCTGGATGAAGCTTAAGCTGGAATCAAGATTGCAGGGAGAAATATCAATAACCTCAGATATGCAGATGACACCACCCTAATGGCAGAAAGTGAAGAGGAACTAAAGAGCCTTTAATGAAGGTGAAAGAGGAGAGTGCACAAACCGGCTTGAAACTCAACGTTCAAAAAGCAAAGATCATGGCATCCAGTCCCATCACTTCATAGCAAATAGATGAGGGGGAAATGGAAACATTGACAGACTTTATTTGGGGAGGGGGGTGCTCCAAAATCACTGTGGATGGTGACTGCAGCCATGAAATTAAAGGACACTCCTTGGAAGAAAAGCTATGACCAACTTAGACAGCATATTAAAAAGNTCCCATCACTTCATAGCAAATAGATGAGGGGGAAATGGAAACATTGACAGACTTTATTTGGGGAGGGGGGTGCTCCAAAATCACTGTGGATGGTGACTGCAGCCATGAAATTAAAGGACACTCCTTGGAAGAAAAGCTATGACCAACTTAGACAGCATATTAAAAAGCACAGCTGTCACTTTGCTGACAATGGTACATATAGTCAAAGCTATGGTTTTTCCAGTAGTCATGTACAGATCTCAGAGTTAGACCATAAAGAAAGCTGAGAACTGAAGAATTGATGTTTTTGAACTGTTGTCCTGGAGAAGACACTTGACAGTCCCTTGAACAGCAAGGAGATCCAACCAGTCATCCTAAATAAAATCAACCTTGAATATTCATTGGAAGGACTGATGTTGAAGCTGAAGCTCCAATACTTTAGCCTCCTGATGTGAAGAGTCAATTTATTGGAAAAGACCCTAATGCTGGGAAAGACTGAAGGCACAGGAAAGTGGGGTGACAGAGGATGAGGTAGTTGAATAGCATCATTGACTCAATGGACATGACTTTGAGCAAACCCTAGCAGATAGTGAAGGACAAGGAAGCCTGGAGGGCTGCAATCCTTGGAGTCAGAAAGAGCTGGACACAATTTAGCATCTGAAAAGCAGCAAAAATAATTGAGAACTTTAACACTCCACTTATATATGCCTTCAGAAGAAAAAGAAGCCTTAAATGACACATTAGACCAGACAGACTTAGTTGATATTTTTAAAACATTACAGATGAAAGCAAAAAAAAAAAAAAAAAACTGCACTTTTTTTTTTTTTCCAAATGCACACTAAACCTTCTCCAGGCTAACCACATCTTTGGTCACAAATCAAGTCTTGGTAAATTTAAGAACGTTGAAATCACATAAGGCATCTTTTCTGATGAAAACCTTGTGATGCTTGGGGCTGGTGCACTGAGATGACCCAGAGGGATGGTACAGGGAGGGAGGAGAGAGGGGGAACACAGATTCATGTCAATGTATGGCAAAACCAATACGGTATTGTAAAGTAAAATAAAGTAAAAATTAAAAAAAAAAAGAAACAAGAAAAATCTCAAATGAGCAACCTAAACTTACAATTAAATAACTAAAAAACAAAAAAAAACAAAAAAAAAAACAAATAAAGGACAAAGTTAGTAGAAGGAAAGAAATCATAAATATCAGAGAAGAAATAAATGAAATAACAATGAAGAAAACAATAGAAAATATGAATCAAACTAAAAAACTGGCTCTCTAAAAAGATAAAATTAATAAACCTAAACTGATCAAAGACCCTGATGCTTGGAAAGATTGAGGGCAGGAGGATAAGTGGGTGACAAAGGATGAGATGATTGGATGTCATCTCCAACTCAATGAACATGAGTTTGAGCAAACTCTGGGAGATAGTGAAGGACAGGGAAGCCTGGAGTGCTGCAGCTAATGGAGTCACAAAGAATTGGACATGATTTTGCCACTGAACAACAACAGGCTCGTCAAGAAAAAAAGAGAGGACTCAAATCAATAAAATGAGAAATTAAAAAGGAGATGATACAGCTGAAACCACAGAAATACAGAGGGTCATAAGAGACCACTACAAGCAACTATGTGCCAATAAAATGGACAACCTGGAAGAAATGGAAAAATTCTTATAAAAGTGCAAGCTTCCAAGACTGAACCAGGAAGAAATAGATAACATGAACAGGGCAATCACAAGTAATGAAATTGAATCCATGATAAAAATCTCCCAACCAAAGAAAGTTCAGGACCAGATGGCTTCATAGGAGAACTCTATCAAACATTTAGAAAAGAGTTAAAACCAACCTCCTCCCTTCCTTTATCACTCCCTTATCATGGTGAAAAGGCTTGCATAACTCAATGAAGCTATTAGACATGCAGGGCCACCCAAGATAGACATGACATAGTGAAGAGTTCTGACAAAATGTGGTCTACTAGAAGAGGAAATGGTAAACCACTCTAGTTTTCTTGCCATGAGAACACCATGACACTGAAAGATGATCCCTCCAGGTCAGAAGGTGTTCAATAAGCTACTGGAGAAGAGCAAACAGCAATTACTAATGCCTCCAGAAAGAATGAAGCAGCTGGGCCAAAGTGGAAACAGCATTCAGTTGTTGATGTGTCTGCTGATGAAAGTAAAATACAATGCTGTAAAGAACAGTATTGCATAGGAACCTGGAATGTTAGGTCCATGAATCAGGTAGATTGGACATGGTCAATCAGGAGATGGCAAGAGTAAACATCGAAATCTTAGGAATCATTGAACTAAAATGGACAGGAATGGGTGAATTTAGTTCAGATGACCATTATATCTGCTACTGTGGGCATGAATCTGAAAGAAAAAATGCAGTAGTCCTCATAATCAACAGAAGAATCTGAAATGCCATACTTGAGTGCAACGTCAAAAATGACAGAATGATCTCTGTTCCTTTTCAAGGCAAACCATTCAACATCACTGTAATACAAACCTATGCCTCAAAGATTGATGACGAAGAAGCTGAAGTGAATCAGCTCTATGAAGACCAACAATCTGCCTAGAGCTAACACCAAAAAATATATATCCTATTCATCATAGGGAATTGGAATGCAAAAATAGGAAGTCAAGAGATACCTGGAGTAACAGCAAGTTTGGCCCTGGAATACAAAATGAAGTAGGGCAAAAACTAACAGAAATCTGCCAAGAGAACACACTGGTAATAGCAAACACCCTTTTCAACAACACAAGAGCTGACTCTACACATGAACATCGCCAGATAGTCAATACCAAAATCAGATTGATTATATTCTTTGCAGACAAAGATGGAGAAACTCTATACAATCAGCAAAAATAAGACCTGGAGCTGACTGTGGCTCAGATCATCAGCTCCTTATAGAAAAATTTGTGGTTAAGAAAACAGGGAAAACCACTAGACCAGTCAGGTATCACTTAAATCCCCTATGATTATACAGTGGAGGTAATTGATAGATTCAAGGGATTTGATATGGCAGAGAGACTGCCTGAATAACTATGGACAAAGGTTTATAATATTGTACAGAAGGCACTGACCAAAACCAAGCCAAATAAAAAGAAATGCAAGTGGTTGTCTGAGGAGGCTTTAATAGCAGATAAAAGAAAGAAGAGAAGCAAAATGCAAGGGAGAAAGGAAAAGCTATAGCCAACTGAATGTAGAGTTCCTGAGAATAGCAAGGAGAGACAAGAAGGCCTTCTTCAATGAACAATACAAAGAAATAGAAGAAAATAATGAAAGTGGAAAGACTAGAAAATTGGAATTCAAGAAATTCAAGAAAATTGGAGATACCAGAGGAAATTTTCATGCAAAATGATACAATAAAGGAAAGAACTGGTAAAGACCTAGTAGAAGCAGAAGAGATCAAGACAAGATGGAAAGAATACACAAAAGAACTGTACAAAAAAAAATGTTAATGATATGGATAACCTTGATGGTGTGGTCACTCACCTAGAGCCAGACATCCTGGAGTATGAAGTCAAATGGGCCTTACGAAGCACTATGGTCAATAAAGCTGCAGTGATGAAATTACAGCAGAGCTATTTAAAATCCTAAAAGATGATGCTATTAAAGTGTTGCAGTCAATGTGTCAGCAAATTTGGAAAACTCAGCAGTGGCCACAGGACTGGAAAACATCAACCTTCATCCAAATTTCCAAGAAGGACAGTACTAAAGAACATTGAAACTACCTGACAATTCCCCTCATTCCCATGCTAGCAAGGTTATGCTCAAAATCCTGCATGCTAGACTTCAGCATTACATGAACCAAAACATTTCAGATGTCCAAGCTGAGTTTAGAAAAGGCAGGGGAACCAGAGATCAAATTGTCAACATTCACTGGATCATAGAGAAAGCTAGGGAATTCCAGAAAAATATCTACTGTTTTGTTGACTATGCTAAAGCCTTTGACTATGTGAATCATAACAAACTGTGGAAAACTCTTAAAGAGATGGAAATAGCAGACCATCTTACCTGTCTCCTTAGAAACATGTATGTGAGTCAAGAGGCAGTAGTTAGAACCTTAAATGGACAACCAACTGGTTCAAAATTGAGAAAGGAGCAGTACAAAGCTGCATATTGTCACCCTGTTTATTTAACTTACATTCTGAGCACATCATGTGATGCTAGGCTGGATAAGTTAAAAGGTGGAATCAAAATTGCTGGGAGAAATGGAACAATTTCAAGTATGCAGATGATACCACTCTAAAGGCAAAAAGGAACTAAAGAACCTCTTGATGATGGTGTAAGAGTAGAGTGAAAAAGTCAGCTTAAAGCTGAGTATTTTAAAAACTAAGATCATAACGTCGAGCCCCATCNCAACTCTTCTCATGAGGTGGCCAAAGTACTGGAGTTTCAGCTTTAGCATCATTCCTTCCAAGGAAATCCCAGGGCTGATCTCCTTCAGAATGGACTGGTTGGATCTCCTTGCAGTCCAAAGGACTCTCAAGAGTCTTCTCCAACACCACAGTTCAAAAGCATCAATTCTTCGGCACTCAGCCTTCTTCACAGCCCAACTCACATCTATACATGACCACTGGAAAAACCATAGCCTTGACTAGACGGACCTTTGTTGGCAAAGTATGTCTCTGCTGATACTGTCTCAGTCTGATACTGTTTCCCCATCTATTTCCCATGAAGTGATGGGACCACATGCCATGGTCTTCATTTTCTGAAGGTTGAGCTTTAAGCCAACTTTTTCACTCTCCTCTTTCACTTTCATCAAGAGGCTTTTTAGTTCCTCTTCACTTTCTGTCATAAGGGTGGTGTCATCTGCGTATCTGAGGTTATTGATATTTCTACCGGAAATCTTGATTCCAGCTTGTGCTTCTTCCAGCCCAGCGTTTCTCATGATGTACTCTGCATAGAAGTTAAATAAGCAGGGTGACAATATACAGCCTTGATGTACTCCTTTTCCTATTTGGAACCAGTCTGTTGTTTCATGTCAAGTTCTAATTGTTGCTTCCTGACCTGCATACAGGATTCTCAAGAGGCAGATCAAGTGGTCTGGTATTCCCATCTCTTTCAGAATTTTCCACAGTTTGTTGTGATCCACACAGTCAAAGGCTTTGGCATAGTCAATAAAGCAGAAATAGATGGTTTTTCTGGAACTCTCTTGCTTTTTCCATGATCCAGCAGATGTTGGCAGTTTGATCTCTGGTTCCTCTGCCTTTTCTAAAACCAGCTTGAACATGTGGAAATTCATGGTTCATATATTGCTGAAGTCTGGCCTGGAGAATTTTGAGAATTACTTTACTAGTGTGTGATATCAGTGCAATTGTGTGGTAGTTTGAGTATTCTTTGGCATTGCCTTTCTTCGGGATTGGAATGAAACTGACCTTTTCCAGTCCTGTGGCCACTGCTGAGTTTTCCAAATTTGCTGGCATATTGAGTGCAGCACTTTCACAGCATCATCTTTCAGGATTTGAAATAGCTCAACTGGAATTCCATCACCTCCACTAGCTTTGTTCATAGTGATGCTTTCTAAGGTCCACTTGACTTCACATTCTAGGATGTCTGGCTCTAGGTGAATGATCTCACCATTGTGATTATCTGGGTTGTGAAGATCTTTTTTGTAAAGTTCTGTGTATTCTTGCCACCTCTTCTTATTATCTTCTGCTTCTGTTAGGTCCATATCATTTCTGTCCTTTATTGAGCTGATCTTTGCATGAAATATTCCCTTGGTATCTCTGATTTTCTTAAAGAGATCTCTAGTCTTTCCCATTCTGATCTTCTGCTCTATTTCCTTGCCACAATGAAATTATAAGATGACTGCTTCTTGGAAGGAAAGCTATGACAAACCTAGACAGTGTATTAAAAAGCAAAATCATAATTTTACCAACAAAAGGCCATATAGTCAAGGCTATAGTCTTTCCACTAATGAAGAAGGCAGAGCACCAATGAATTGATACTTTCAAACAGTGGTGCTGGAGAAAATTGTTGAGAGTCACTTGGACAGCAAGAAGAGCAAACCAGTCAATCCTAAAGGAAATCAACCCTAAATATCCATTGGAAGGACTGATGCTGAAGCTGAAGCTCCAATACTTTGGCCACCTGATGTGAACAGCTGGATTATTGAAAAAGACCCTGATGCTGGGAAAGATTGAAGACAAGAGGAGAATAGGGTGAGAGAAGATGAGATGGTTGGATGGCATCACCACTTCAATGGACATGAACTTGGACAAACCCTGAGAGATAGTGAGGGACAGGGAAGCCTAACGTTTTGCAATTCATGGTGTCACAAAGATTTGGACATGACTTGGCAACTGGAAAACAACACCTACTACATAGCACAGGGAACTCTACTTAACACTCTTTAATGGCCTATACAAATATTTATACAAAGTATATATATGAATATATATAAAACTGATTCACTTTGCTGTATGCCTGAAACTAACACAACATTATAAGTCAACTATACTCAAAAGTTTTTAAAAATATATAAAGTGATGATAAACGAGTTTCTACTGCTACATTTTATTAAGTCAGGGCCAGCACTTTAGAATGAAAGCTATAAGATCTCTGCACCTATCCAAAAGCTTATGCATATTTCTATATATGTGTATGCATATTAGCTATATGTGACATATTCTATGTCTAGATGCTATTACTAAGTCAATTTATAAAACCACTAATAGGAGTTCTATTAAAATTGGCTTAGATACAAACAATAATACATATCAACTGTTTTTAAAATTATCAGACATATGGAAACAAATCCATTTTTTAAAATTATCTTTATTTGAGATAAACAGTGAAACATAAAATGTACCATGCATTACGATTCATTGGAAAAGTGCTCTTTGGAAGACCCATGAACCTCAGGATATTTGGAAAAACAGAGAGCCTTTTACCCAGATCTATATGTATTGCAGGCAAAATCTAACAAGATCTTAGATTTCTACCCTAAGGTTGAGGTTGATATTGGAAAGTCTAATCTGAGATTCCCAAAAAGTTCCAACAAAATAAACTCAAGAAACTTAGTGGGCTACCAATAAACTCACTGTACTTATTTAAATAAACAGACCAAATTTCATGAGACTGCTTATTTTGCAAACAAATTTATCTGACTCCAATTCTCTCTCTTAGAATAGGTGATGATAGTAGAAAGAAAAAAAATGTTTCAGAGGAAAATTAGAAGGCACTCTTGTGGAATCAGTCTTGCATATTTTATAAGTCTAGAAAAAATGCTAAATTCTTCTAATGTCCTGCAATATCTGGCTACTTCTCTACAAATTAATGTTTTCAATGTTTTTCTCTTCTGAATTTGAGTCAATGAGAACTAAATTGTCTTTTCCCTGAAGTCCTGTAAGCTGAGCCTGGACAACATGATAGGACATCAAGGAAATCACCACAGTAGATCATGGATAGGTAAACTTTATGGCTGATGTTGTGTGGGCCACTCAGAAAGTTCACTGAAACACCTGATGCCACTCACACATGCAGTAAAAATGGTACACAGGTATCAACAACTCTCATGCCCCTGCAACTCTTCTCCTACTTTTCGGGTCTTCAGTTTGAGTGTTGGATCTCTTTCCCTCTCTGAATTCAGAATCATAATGCTTCAGTTTTTTATTTGTTCTTTGACACCACATAACTCATCCTCTCCATTTTTGTGGATTTTTTCAGAGAATTCAGTTTATTGTGGTGTCCACTTCAGTTCAGTCGCTCAGTCGTGTCTGACTCTTTGCGACCCCATGACACAGCACGCCAGGCCTCCCTGTCCATCACCAACTCCCAGAATTCACTCAGATTCATGTCCATCGAGTCAGTGATGCCATCCAGCGATCTCATCCTCTGTCATCCCCTTCTCCTCCTGCCCCTAATCCCTCCCAGCATCAGAGTCTTTTCCAATGAGCCATCTCTTCGCATGAGGTGGCTAAAGTACTGGAGTTTCAGCTTTAGCATCATTCCTTCCAAAGAAATCCCAGGGTTGATCTTGACATAATAAATGTCACCCTTTGGTTTCAGTGTGGAGCTGCCCACTGACATGTGGGCTTAGCATTGCCAACTTTTGCCAACTTTTCAAGAAAAGTTGGCAATTCAGATTTTTTAAATATTGGGAAAAAACAATAAGCCTTCTCATTCTGTTTCCCTTCTCTCTCTCTCTCTCTCTCTCTCTCTCTCTCCCTTAATCTAATTTTTGAAGTGAAATTAACAAAAAATAAAATTCAGCACTTGAGCCATTTTAAAGTCTACAATTCAGTGAATCTACTACATTCACAATGTGAAGCCATCACAATAACCTAATTCCAGAATGTTTCATTACCTCCAAGAAGAAACCCTGTACCCATTGTTGATGTCCATCAGCTGATGAACATATTTTTAAAATGTGGTCTACCCACTCTATGAAATATTATTTATCCATAAAAAGCAATGGAGTACTGATAATGGTATAACATAGATGGAACCTGAAAGCATCATATTCAGTGAAAGAAGTCATTCAAAAAAGACTACATGTTGTATGATTTAATTGATATAAAATGTCATAATAATCAAATCCACACAGACAGGAAGATAAGTGGTTGCCTGGGAATGCAGGTAATGGGGAATGGGGATTGGCTACTATTATGGCTCTTTTGACATACAGACTTTCGGTTTGTGGCCACTGGGTAAAGCCAATTCATTCTCTATGTAGCTGGAGATCCAAAGAAGAAAGAGACTGTCTTGCAATCACTCAGATTCTGCTTTCAGATAAAGCTCTGAGTACCTTTTGCCACCTGTCACAGGGGGATCCCCAGAGATCACAAGTCCCCATGTTTCATGCTTTACTCTTGGGAATCAACATAAGTTCCATATTAAGACCATTCTCTAGAGAGAATTCAATCACCTCAACTCAAGGGGGCAAAGGCATAGAACATGGAGACCATTACAGATGTGGAAACTGAGGCACAACTAGATTAAAGTCACTTGCCCAAAATCACACAGCTAGTAAGTGACCAGAACCAGGGTTTGAACCCAAGTATGCTGCTGCTGCTGCTGCTGCTAAGTCGCATCAGTCGTGTCCAACTCTGTGCGACCCCATAGACAGAAGCCCACAAGGCCCCTCTGTCCCTGGGATTCTCCAGGCAAGAATACTGGAGTGGGTTGCCATTGTCTTCTCCAATGCATGAAAGTGAAAAGTGAAAGTGAAGTCACTCAGTCGTCTCCGACTCTTAGCGACCCCATGGACTGTAGCCTACCAGGCTCTTCCATCCATGGGATTCTCTGATGGCTCCTTAATTTTAATAGTTATTCAAATATATGAAATAACAAATGAATGACTAATTAAATGAGTATATTATGAATAGATGGATGTATGGATGTACCTACAGGTTTGAAAAAAAGAGGATAGCTTTTGAAATCATATAGACTTGTGGTAAAAACTCAGATCATCCCATGACTTACTGGGGGACATTCGGTCATGTTCTTGTTCTGATCTTAGTTTGCTCATCTGAAAAAAATGTGTCTGGGAAGATGCTAAATGTTTACTTACAGCTTCCTCTTGGGGCCATCAAGCAAGGCAACAAAATATGGGTGGGGATATCAGGTATGTTAAGTATAGACAANATCCCTTGACTTACTGGGGGACATTCGGTCATGTTCTTGTTCTGATCTTAGTTTGCTCATCTGAAAAAAATGTGTCTGGGAAGATGCTAAATGTTTACTTACAGCTTCCTCTTGGGGCCATCAAGCAAGGCAACAAAATATGGGTGGGGATATCAGGTATGTTAAGTATAGACAATATTAAAATTGTCTTTATCAGTATATTTCCTTTTACAGAAGGAATTTTTCAAAGCTTAATTAGCTACAAAACAACAGCTACAATTTGTTGTTATTGTTTTCTGTCTCTATCTCTAAACTTTCTCTCTCTCTCTCTCATTCTGTTTCTCTGCATCACTCATTCATTTATTTGTTCATTCACTCAACAAACATTTTGAGAAAGCCTGTGTGCCTAATCTTCTACTAGGTGGTTCTGGGATCACAAAGTTTGATCAGAATCATTCCCACACTCCCTCTCATTTCCAGCCCTGTCTCTCTAACATACTTCTCAGCAGAACTTCTCCATGGAGACTGCTTGCACTCCACATCCATAATCTTTTTGAGTCTGCAGAGTCTTCTATGTGGAGTAATAGAGTGTAATAGTTACCCGTCTGTCTTAACTATACTTAATCTTTCATGAGCATTCAACCCAGTTGGCCACTCCCTCCTTCTTGAAACTCATTCCTTTCCTGGTTTCTGGGGCACCATGCAGTTCTGGTTTCCCTTCTAATTTTCTGGCTGATCTCATTCTCCTTCATGAATCAGCCTTTTTTTCCTCCACTTGTGCCTTTCAAAATAAGGGCATTATTGGGACCCCTTCTAACCCGTATCCTCTACACTAACTGCATGCATCTGAAAGTTTTACCTGTCATTTGGGGCAGGATGCTTCTTATGGTCACTCTCCTGCCCAGATGTCTTTCCCCAAGTTTTACGCCTGTGTACCCCACAGCCTCCTGCATAGCCCAGATCTAGGTCATCATCATTCTCCACAAACCTATTTTCAGACCACATATTATCCATCTTTGTGGTGATCCCACCATCTCTATAATGCCCTGGTGCACACCCTAGGGAGGCCAATTTCTCTCAAGGACCCAGTTTCCTCTCTGTCTTCAGAGATAATCTGTACACTCTCAAGACTGCTTCAAGCACTAAACATTACCTTTCTCTGAATCTATCTGTTGAGTTTTGGTCCTCTGCAGCCACTGGCTTCTTACATGCCCCCTCAGCCCAGCCCACCCTGTGCTCTCAATGAGTTCAGCATCTTTCTCCTGAGATGGAGATGTTGTTGGATGCTGAATGGCTCAGAATCTGACAATTCATGAAGCTGAAAATAACAGCTCCTTACCCCTCCACCTCAGCCTTTTTCTTCTTGTTCCTACCTCTCTTGTCCCCAGTCTTTCCTCTCTATCCTCAGTTTATTCTCATCTTAGGCCTCCCCTTCCTCCTCTCTGGTGCCTCACTCTAGTCTGTCTTGATTCTTGGTCTCCAGACTAGTTCTTAGACATCCCATATCATTATTTCTGTATCCAAAGCCGACCCTGATCCTCTCCAGCTCATCTCACTTGTGGCTCCCTAATAACCCAGGGAAAAGGCCAGCTTCTCAGCCTGGCCTTCAAGGCATTGCACAGTCTGGCTTCAGCTCTCATTTGGGGCCCTTTCTCCTGACCTGGCATTTTAGGCTTCAGAAATGCCAACTAACTTATGCATACCAGATCCCACCGTGTCCTTTGCACCTGCTATGCCTTTCCTAGCACTTACATAGTCAGGATTGCCCCTTTGTGTGAAGAGTCTTTACCTTATCTTAAATTCTGACGTGTCAGGTGCTCTTATGGGGCTCTCATACCTCACCGAGTTTGGTCAAATACCAGTCCTTCCCTCTGGAAGCCCACATATGGAATTCACTGGGAGTACATAGGTCAGGAATTGAACCTGGGTCTCCTGCATTGCAGGTGAATTCTTTACCAACTGAGCCACCAGTGAAGTGTTTATATACTACCGTGATATAATGAGAAATACAAGTTTGATGTTCTTCCCAGGTTCTTGGCACAGGGCTTCTAAAATTCTTGGAATTTTCAGAATGGTAGGGATGAGTAGGGAATTTTTAGCTGTTCAACCCTACCTCAGAAACTAGGTTTTTAACTTGTGTTACTTGTTTGTCCTTTACCAATTTCTCTCAAGGACCCAGTTTCCTCTCTGTCTTCAGAGATAATCTGTACACTCTCAAGACTGCTTCAAGCACTAAACATTACCTTTCTCTGAATCTATCTGTTGAGTTTTGGTCCTCTGCAGCCACTGGCTTCTTACATGCCCCCTCAGCCCAGCCCACCCTGTGCTCTCAATGAGTTCAGCATCTTTCTCCTGAGATGGAGATGTTGTTGGATGCTGAATGGCTCAGAATCTGACAATTCATGAAGCTGAAAATAACAGCTCCTTACCCCTCCACCTCAGCCTTTTTCTTCTTGTTCCTACCTCTCTTGTCCCCAGTCTTTCCTCTCTATCCTCAGTTTATTCTCATCTTAGGCCTCCCCTTCCTCCTCTCTGGTGCCTCACTCTAGTCTGTCTTGATTCTTGGTCTCCAGACTAGTTCTTAGACATCCCATATCATTATTTCTGTATCCAAAGCCGACCCTGATCCTCTCCAGCTCATCTCACTTGTGGCTCCCTAATAACCCAGGGAAAAGGCCAGCTTCTCAGCCTGGCCTTCAAGGCATTGCACAGTCTGGCTTCAGCTCTCATTTGGGGCCCTTTCTCCTGACCTGGCATTTTAGGCTTCAGAAATGCCAACTAACTTATGCATACCAGATCCCACCGTGTCCTTTGCACCTGCTATGCCTTTCCTAGCACTTACATAGTCAGGATTGCCCCTTTGTGTGAAGAGTCTTTACCTTATCTTAAATTCTGACGTGTCAGGTGCTCTTATGGGGCTCTCATACCTCACCGAGTTTGGTCAAATACCAGTCCTTCCCTCTGGAAGCCCACATATGGAATTCACTGGGAGTACATAGGTCAGGAATTGAACCTGGGTCTCCTGCATTGCAGGTGAATTCTTTACCAACTGAGCCACCAGTGAAGTGTTTATATACTACCGTGATATAATGAGAAATACAAGTTTGATGTTCTTCCCAGGTTCTTGGCACAGGGCTTCTAAAATTCTTGGAATTTTCAGAATGGTAGGGATGAGTAGGGAATTTTTAGCTGTTCAACCCTACCTCAGAAACTAGGTTTTTAACTTGTGTTACTTGTTTGTCCTTTATTTTCTTAGAACCCCTCCCCAATAAATGCTTGATGGCTAGTGCTAAATAGCATAATCTTTTACTAAGTCTCAACACATGACTTGGTTGGCTCTTAATAAAGAAAAGATAACCAAGCAAGAAGAGAACTACTATTGTCCTAAGAAAATAAGAATGTCTCATTTTTCCTTTGAACAAAAGGGAGTACTGAAAAAAGATTAGATGTTTGAAAAAACTTTAGCAAGACTCCTAAACCTTCTCCTTGGCTTGCTTTTGTACTTCTTTGTAAAAATCTTTGCAAGAACTTAGCTAAGTCAGTTTAGCAAAACTTAGCAAAATTGACTTAGTGAATTTATTGAGTCTAGCTAAATTCACTAGCTCATGCTGTATTCATCACTGACACTTGTTCTACACTGAGATATTTTTCCCCTTTACAATAGTATTGAAAAAAAAAAGTGTGTGTGGGTATGTGTTTTGCTTAAACATATGTCTTCTTTTTTCCCTTTGACTGTTATCAAAATTTGAAAAAAGAAATCCAATTCAGTTCTCTCTTCCCTATCTTTTGGTTCAGAGGCTTGAGAAGCCACAAGTGGCCATTGTGCAATCTCAACTTTTTATTCGCTGGACTCATTGCTTTGTCTCTTGGTGAGAGCAGTCCTTCCTCTGAAACTAAGACCTATATGTCATCCCAGTATAAACTTGAAGGAACAAGACACAAAAAAGTGGCTGTTGTGTTAACAGAGTAATACTGAGTGGTACTACTCCAGTTTCTACTACTCTGCTTTCTGAACCCATGTATGCAGACTACTAGGAAAAACATATACCATATATTAGTTACTGATTCAAAATATTAAGAGTATATTGGTGAACTTTCCCCCAACCCTGCAACATATTGCCACCTAGCTAACACTGTAACTGAGTGCCCTTCCGAGGAGGGCCTTTCAGGATACAGGAGAATATGGTGAAACTGTTGAATCTCACAAGCATGAGCTCAATGCCACACTTATTTTGCTGTGAAGTGAATTCCTTAACCCCAAGCAACTATGTATGAGATACTATGACAGTGAATAAGGGATTCAATAAGTCCAGAAATGTCAGGTTTTTCAGAAGCACTGCATTCAATGGAAGCAAATCCTTATCCAGAGTATATGTCCACTCCACTATGGGCAAAATACGAACTCTCTGATGATGGAAGTGTTTCAAGTTAGGAAATCTGCTACCAAGTAGCCGCCTGAGCACATGAGGAATGGTGCCATAACAGCAGAGTCTGTTTCTGTCTGCTTCTGGCCAATTTGCCACTGGGAATTGGTGACTACAAACCCACCATGCTGAATCCATACATAACTTCATTCCTGCCACCGTGGCCACTTCACTATGAGCTCCTTAGTTAATGATAGAGTTGTTTGGGGAGAAAAGCAGACTGGTATCACAGATGTATAGAACAGTCTTTTGGACTCTGTGGGAGAAGGAGAGGGTAGGATGATTTGGAAGAATGGCATTGAAACATGTATAATATCATATATGAAATGAATCACCAGTCTAGGTTCGAAGCATGATACAGGATGCTTGAGGCTGGTGCACTGGGATGACCCAGAGGGATGGTACAGGGAGGGAAGTGGGAGGGGGCTTCAGGATGGGGAACACGTGTATACCCGTGGTGGATTCATGTTGATGTACGGCAAAGCCAATACAATATTATAAAGTAATTAGCCTCCAATTAAAATAAATAATAAAAAATTTATAATAAAAAAGAAGAAAAAAGAGATATATCATCTTATACACAAGTATTTAAATTTTCCTTTGCTTAGATGACCTTTTGGTAAGAATTCACATGAAAAATATCTTTATTTTTTATTATTGCTATCAATTATCCAGTCATGTTTCTCTCGAGTCTCTACAATCAAACTTCATACTATTGGATACAACGTATGAATTAGTATATAATCAAACTCCAGTCATTTAAGTGAACATGGAGGGACACTGTCCAAAATCCCAACTAATGAGTATATTTCCATTTGCATCTGTCCAGGAATGTCCCAAAGAGAGACTGTGGTGTTGCAGCTGTCAACTATTGTTTGGTGCCTGCATACCGTGACGAACCATCTATAAACCAAGTCTGTGTCTTTTCTTCCTCTGTCAGCTGATAGTGGGGAACTCCCCACTATGTGATACAATTAGTCTCAGAGAGACAAGGCAGTGTTGCAAGAGTAAGGACCATAGAAATATGGGTCACTAATCCATGTAACTTTGCGTGTGTAGCCTGCATGAGCCTAATCTCATACGCACATAAACATACACACACACACACACACACACACACACATCATATACATTTGATGGAGATTTGTTATATGCACCCAACTTGATAAGTTTGTAGATCAGATAACAGTTCATGATGGAAGTTCAGAGGATCCATTGTCAAACAATCATTCTGTAAATGCAGTAGCAGGCTTAGAGATGTTTCTTAAAAGAAGAGTAGCTAATTTGGGGAGATAGAAGGACTTATTTTCAAAATCCTAAAAACCTGCACTACTCAGCCATTAAAAATAATTCATTTGAATCAGTTCTAATGAGATGGATGAAACTGGAACCTATTATACAGAGTGAAGTAAGCCAGAAAGGAAAACACCAATACAGTATACTGACACATATATATGGAATTTAGAAGGATGACAATGATGACCCTGTATGCGAGACAGCAAAAGAGACACAGATGTATAGAACGGACTTTTGGACTCAGTGGGAGAGGGAGAGGGTGGGATGATTTGGGAGAATGGCATTGAAACGTGTATACTATCATGTAAGAACGAAGCACAAGCCTATGTTCGATACAGGATACAGGATGCTTGGGGCTGGTGCACGGGGATGATCCAGAGAGATGATATGGGATGGGAGGTGGGAGGGGGATTCAGGATTGGGAGCTAATATACACCCATGGTGGATTCATGTCAATGTATGGCAAAACCAATACGGTATTGTAAACTAAAATAAAGTAAAAATAAAATTAAAAAAAAAAAAGAAAAAAAAAGTTTTACTTTGATGTGAACCTCATCATTGACATGCTGAAATGGATAGAGACACTATTTGTCATCTTTGTTATAAGCTCTATCTGTATATTGACAATGTCTCATTTTTATCAAGGAACCATTCCATGTGTATGAATATTGGCAATAGTCTCTTAATATGCAGACAGAATCTAACTTGAACAAAATATATAATTAAAGCACTCTTTTCAAATGAATGTTTGTGACCATTCTCAGCTAACAGAAAACTTCCTTTCTCTTAGGCAAGTGACATCTATGCACTTAACAAATATTTATTGAAAGTGTATGATATACAAAGTCAAAGCTATGGTTTTTCCAGTGGTCATGTACAGATGTGAAAGTTGGACCATAAAGAAAGCTGAGCACCAAAGAATTGATGCTTTCTAACTGTGGTGCTGGAGATGACTCTTGAGAGTCACTTGGACATCAAGGAGATCAAGCCAGTCAATCCTAAAGAAAATCAACCCCAAATACTCATTGGGAGGATTGATGCTAAAGCTGAAACTTCAAAACGTTGGCCACCTGATGTGAACAGCTGACTCACTGGAAAAGACCATGATGCTGGGAAAAATTGAAGGCAAAAGGAGAAGAGGGTGACAGAGGATGAGATGGTTAGATTGCATCACCGACTCAATGGACATGAATTTGGACAAACTTTGGGAGACAGTGGAGGACAAAGAATCAGACACAACTTAGCAACTGAACAACAATATGATGTGCAAAAGACCTTGTAGATGCTGAGATACATGGCAGACATGGGAGTCATTGAAACAAATCCCCCTTCTCATGAAGCTTAAATTGTAGTGGAAACTCACAATAAACAAGCAAACATAGAAATTTAAAAAATTAACTTGAGATGATTATGATTCTAATGAAAACAAAATAAAGTGATATATTAGTGACTAGAAAAAAAACAAAAAACCTGCACTACTAACATTCAAATATAGGTCCTGTGAAAGGTTCCAAATAGTATTCCTTCCCACCAATACAACCAAAATCCATCAGGTTTACTGGGATATGTGTATCAAGTAGTAATGCAGTTTGCACAGCATCTTAGGAATGTTGCAGAGCCTTTCTGGGCCCCATTAAAAACTAGCAGCATTTACATTACTCAGTAAAAGCACCAGAGTTAAATCTTCAACTGAAGATTATTTACCCCTCTCCCAAAAAAATTCAGATGCCCATCAGACATTCTGCATCTTTTTGGTGGTAGAAGGGTTCACATGTGGCAAACTATGCTTCACCTTAAAAGGAAAACCTGACCAAATTCTATAACTCTATTTCACTGAAGCACAAGATACCTAAATTTTAGCTGAATTGATACCCCACTCTCTGCTGTGTGTATGTGTTATAAATGGCCTCAGTTCAATTCAGTCACTCAACTGACTCCAACTCTTACGTGTTACGTGTCCAACTCTTTGCAACGTAACCCCAACAGTTACGTGTCCAACTCTTTGCAACCCCATAGATGGCAGCATACCAGGCTTCCTTGTCCATCACCAACTCCCAGAGCTTGATCAAATTCATGTTCATTGAGCTGGCGAGGCCATCCAACCATCTCGTCCTCTGTCGTCCCCTTTTCCTCCTGCCTCCCATCTTTTCCCACCGTCTTTCCCAATGAATCAGTTCTTCACATCAGGTGGACAAAGTATTGGAGCTTCAGCATCAGTCCTTCCAATAAATATCTGGGAATGATTTCCTTTAGGATGGACTGTTTGGATCTCCTTACAGTTCAAGAGACTCTCAAGAGTATTCTACAACACCACAGTTCAAAAGCATCAATTCTTTGCAACTCAGCATTCTTTATGGTCAGACTCTCACACCCATACATGATTACTGGAAAAACCATAGCTTTGACTAGATGGACCTCTGTTGGCAAAGCAATATCTCTGCATTTTAATATGCTGTCTAGGTTTGTCATAGCTTTTCTTCCAAGGAGCAAGCGTCTTTTAATTTCATGGCTGCAGTCACCATCTTCAGTGATTTTGGAGCCCAAGAAAATAAAGTCTGTCACTGTTTCAATCGTTTCTCCATCTATTTGCCATGAAGTGACGGGACTGGATGCCATGATCTTAGTTTTTTGAATGTGCCTAGAGTATTAATGAGCCTAGAGTAGTTGCTATTGCTACTTACTAGGTCCAATGAGCATAATGTCATAAATGTACTGTGTAATGAGTCAGTGTGGTATCTTGTAGAAGGGAAAGAAATCAAGATTACTGCAAATGAAATTGTGGCACAGGACTTGGTAGTTGAAATATTCACATGGTAGGAAAATAAAAGTGTATTCCTGACCTTGTCACCTGAGAAAAAAAACACTTAAAGTGGCCATGTGAACAGGTATTGAGATTTGCTGAAACAATAGTTGCATACTGGGTACCAGATGATATGTAACTTTGCCCAAGCAATACAGTTAGAGTCATCACTAGGTTAACTTGAGATAATCCACTGTCATTTCCCAAGATGTTTCATTCTTCTGCATAGACCAAATAGAAAAGAGCTGATTGGGATGTGATGGGAATCACCACACTGCATCTTTCAAGCCCTTGGTGGTGGCATGAATTTGTCAGTTCCATCAGGAATAAAGCATTGACTTTGAATGACTGTTTTCATAGATAGAAGGAGTTTTAATAGATTCTATTTGGCTTTTTCCATCACAGTAGCCCTAGTCCACAGGTCATGGGACCAATAAGGGAATTACATGGCTGCTAAGTTTCTCTCTTCCAGTTGTGCATTCTAGAACTAGTGAAATGCAACAGAATGGGTCCAGGAACCACTGAAAAAGCTGTGAGACTGACTTGAGCTAAAAGCCACAGATTCTGACTCCTATTCTGGTCCCTATTCTGACTGGAGGTATACAGTGACATTTTGGGTATCCTAGAAAAAATATGAGTTCAGTATTCCTTGAAAGTTCTAATTGTTTCCTTTCCTTTGAGTCATGGTGTTAAAGAGTGTTAAAATTCCCTTTTGTGGAAGGCTGAGAGAAAGACTAACAATATATGCTTTTATTCATGTGCTAGATTATTTCTCAAGAGAATATGCTCTCCCTTCATTTGAGGGTTATAGGTCTGTGCATGTATGCTCAGTTGCTCTGTTGTGGCTGACTCTTTGTGACCCCATGAACTGTAGCTTGCTAGGCTCCTCTATCTATGGAATTTTTCCAGACAAGAATACTGGAGAATTCCTCCATTTCCTCCTCCAAGGGATCTTCCTGACCCAGGAATCAAGCCTGCATCTCCTGGATTGGCAGGCAGATTCTTTACCACTAAGCCACCTGGGAAGCCCATTGTCTCAACTCCAGGAATTGATTAAAGGTCTGTGGCTTTCTATCTGTATGACTGAAGATAGGCTTTTGTTCAGTTGTCCTTGAAATTTACTTCTTATGTATAGCAAGTAAGAATTTAGTGGTCTTGTTATATCTTTCACTTCTAGGGGCACAAACTAGCCTAAACTAGCATTAACTAGCCTTAATAGTCTTCAGACTATTAAGAATGCTTTGCACTGAAATTGAAACAGTGATTTTAAAAACTCCCAACAACAACAAAAAAAGTCCAGGACCTGATGGCTTCACAGGCAAATTCTATTAAACATTTAGAGAAGAGATAACACCTATTTTTCTGAAACTGTTCCCAAAAATGCAGAGAAAAGAAAACTTCCAAACTCATTCTATGAGGCCATCATCACCCTGGTACCAAAACCAGACAAAAATACCACAAAAAAAAGGAAAATTACTGGCCAATATCACTGATAAACATCAATGGAATTATCCTCAACAAAATATACTAGCATTCTGAATCCAACAGTACATTTAAAATATCATATACCATGATTAAGTAGGATTAATCCCAAAGATGCAAGAATTTTTCAAAATCCACAAATCAATGTGATATACCACATCAACAAACTGAAAACTAAAACTATATGATAATCTAGACATATGCAAACATCTTTTGACAAAATGTTGCACCGATTTTGATTTTTAAAAAAGTCTCCAGAAACAGGGCATAGAGAGAATATACTTCAACATAATAAAGGTCATATACAACAAATCTACAATTAATATCATAATGAATGCTGAAAAGCTGAAAGCATATCCTCTAAGATCAGCAACAAGACGAAGATGTGCCCTCTTGTCACTTTTATTAAACATAGTTTTAGAAGTCCTAGCTACAACAATCAGAGAAGAAAAAGAAGTTAAGAGAATCCAAGTTGGAAAACAAGTTAAATCATCACTGTTTTCAAAAGACATGATACTATACATAGAAGATTCTAAAGATGATACCCAACACTACTAGAGCTCAGAAATGAACTTGATAGAGTTGCAGATTACAAAATTAGTACACAGATATCTGTTGCAATTCTATACATTATCAACAAAATATCAGAAAGAGAAATTCAAGACACAGTCCCATTTACCATCACATCAAAGAGAATAAAATACTTAGGAATTTTGCCTTCCTAAGGAGACAAAAGACCTGTACTCCAAAAACTATATTTAAAAAATGTTGATGAGGGACTTCCCTGGTGGTCCAGTGGTTAAGATTCTGGGCTCCCACTGCAGAGGGCCTGGGTTTGATCCTTGGCCAGGGAACTAGATCCCACATGTTGCAACCAAGATTTCACATGCCACAACTAGGACCCGGCACAGCCAAATAAATAAATATTAAAAAAAAAAAGTTGATGAAAGAAATCAAAGAAGTTACAGATAAAAAAATAAACCATATGCATGGATTGGAAGAGTTGGTAATGTCAAAATGACTTTACTACCCAGGGTACTCTACAGATTCAATGTAAGCCCTACAAAACTACCAGTTGCATTTGTCACAAAACTAGAATAAGAATAATCTTGAAATTTGTGTGACAGCACAAAAGATCCCAAATAGCTAAATTAATCTTTTTTTGGGGGGGGGGTATTTTATTTTTACTTTTTATG
>SJYT01071773.1:0-57774 GCA_006410635.1 Cephalophus harveyi
GGGAAACAGTGGAAACAATGTCAGATTTTATTTTTTGGGGCCCCAAAATCACTGCAGATGGTGACTGCAGCCATGAAATTAAAAGACACTTACTCCTTGGAAGAAAAGCTATGTCCAACCTGGATAGCATATTCAAAAGCAGAGACATTACTTTGCCGACTAAGGTCCATCTAGTCAAGGCTATGGTTTTTCCAGTAGTCATGTATGGATGTGAGAGTTGGACTGTGAAGAAGGCCAAGTGCCAAAGAATTGATGCTTTTGAACTGTGTTGTTGGAGAAGACTCTTGAGAGTCCCTTGGACTGCAAGGAGATCCAACCAGTCCCTTCTGAAGGAGATCAGCCCTGGGATTTCTTTGGAAGGAATGATGCTAAAGCTGAAACTCCAGTACTTTGGCCACCTCATGAGAAGAGTTGACTCATTGGAAAAGACTCTGATGCTGAGAGGGATTGGGGGCAGGAGGAGAAGGGGACGACAGAGGATGAGATGGCTGGATGGCATCACTGACTCGATGGACATGAGTCTGAGTGAACTCTGGGAGTTGGTGATGGACAGGGAGGCCTGGCGTGCTGCGATTCATGGGGTCGCAAAGAGTCGGACATGACTGAACGACTGAACTGAACTGAAGCTTGCTTCATCTATCTCTCACTTATTTTTCTTCTCACCACATACCTAATTTAAGCAAATACCATATTCATACTGGGGTGGCCAAAAGTTCCTTAGGTTTCCAAACACAGATGAAAGACACATTTCTCATGTTCACCAAGAGCTTTATTGAACAATGAATTCACCATTTTCTTCCACTACCTTCTGCCATTTTTTTGGCAACTTCATAAGTCCATGTTTCCAAAATTTTTTATCTTTTTGAGCAAAGAACTGTTCTAGGTACATTTTACCAGGGAATTGAATATGTTTCCATTAAGACAGTTTTGTAAAGACAAAGACATGGAAATCTGAAGGTGCAATATCTCATGAATATGGAGGATGAATCAGAATTTCCAGCCAAGCTGTAATAGTTTTTTCCTGGGCGTCAAAGAAATCTGTGGTCTTGTGTTATCATGATTTAAGATTTGTGCATTTTCTATTGACTAATTTCAGACCTTTTTCACCAAGTGCTGCTTACAGTTGGTCTAATTGGGAGGAGTACTTGTTAGAATTAATTGTTTGGTTTTTCAGAAGTAGTTCATAATAGAGGACTCCCTTCCAATACCATTGTATACTCAACATCACTTTCTTTGGATGGAGACTGGCCTTTGGCGTGGTTGGTGGTAGTTCATTTCACTTTCCCCATGATCTCTTCTGTTCCACTTTTCATCTTTCATCACAACTTACTTTTAAAATGGAATGTTTTCCTTACTTTTCAGTAGAGAATTGCATGGGAAATGTGGTCAAGAAGGCTTTTATCGCTTAACTTATGTGAAACCCAAATATCAAAGAGATGAGTGTAAACAGCTGGTGCAAATAATTTTCAATGCTTGATTTGGATATTTGGAATATGTCAGCTATCTTCCGAGTGGTTAATACAGATTATTCTCAATTAATATCTTGATTTCATCACTATCAACTTCAACTGGTTTACCTGACTGTGTGTGTGTACCATCTAGTGAGAAATGCCCAGCATGAAACTTGGCAAATCACTTTTCACATATTCTGTCAGTCGTTGTACCTTTTTCATACACTGTACAAATCTTGTTTCAGTTGCATTTTTACCTTTCTTGAAATGATAAAGCACAAACACTGAAAATGTTTTTTTCTTCCATCTTCAATATTAAAATGGCTACACAAACATTCACCAATTTCCATGTTTTTTTTTTTTTTAATGCATGATGATATGACAACATCTAACAGAATTGTTTTGAATGAAGTGAAAGATAACTAAGCACTATTAGAACCATCCTATGGAATAAAAAAGGACAAAACATTAGCCAACCAGAATCTAAATGAAGTCCATGTATTATGAATGATTGACATGTACCATAAGTGTCTTTTAATCTATGGATCTCCATCCATGTCTTTCTTTTGTCTTGTAATTTATTTGTTGAAGAAGCCTTGTCCTGTATCGTGTAGAGTATCCTCTCTTGAGTTTACAGATGGCATCTTAATGGTATCATTTGATGTGTTCCTCTGTCCTCTGTTTTTATATATTGATAATTGGATTTAGTGGACTTATCTAGCTCAAGATGCTGCCTGACTGCCTCTCTTTTTGTGACATCAACAGAATATATTTTATTTTTTTTTACTTTTTCTTGTAAATGAACAGCCCCTCCCTTCCATGATAATGGAAAATAATACCTTAAGGGAGAAAGAGCTTACTTTTAAAAAGAGCAAATAGCTGATAAAAAGGGAGGTGAAAGGTGATAATTCAAATGATAATTAAAAAATAAAAATATAGGATCGTTTTTAGTTGAGAAGACATTATCTCCCCAGATGGCGCTAGTGATAAAGAACCTGCCTACCCCTGCAAGACACATAAGAGATGTGGGTTCAATCCCTGGTTCAGTAAGAACTCCTGGAGGAGGAAATGGCAGACTACTTGGTATTCCCCTGGACAGAGGGGAGAATCCCGTGGACAGAGGAGCCTAGTGGGCTACAGTCCATAGAGTTGCACAGAGTCGTTACATGACTGAAATGACTTAGTATGTGTATGCATGCATATCTCCACCCAAGCTGAAGTAGTAAGACTAGAGGGATCATATATGAAGGAACATTGGGTGGAGAAGAGTAGGCATTGCCATAAACAACAGCACAGCAATCAATATTTATTGTTAACTATACACCAGGCCCTATTCTAGGTCCTTTATCAATATCATCTTATTAAATACTTGGAACAAGTTTACCTTACACATAAAGAAACTGAGAGAAACTAAATAATTTGCCAGTTATTTGGAGAGCCAGAGCCAGGATTCCAACTCAAAAAAGTGTGATTCCAAATTTCTTTTAACCTCTTTGCAAAATTGTCCTCTACAACATGCGCCTAAAAGGAAGACTTACATCTATAGCTAATTAGAGACTGCGTTGGTTTTATTTTGTTCTTATGGATATTAGGTTTATACCTTGGTTTCATTGCCTTTGTTTAAACTATGCTGCTAAGTCACTTCAATCATGTTCGACTCTGTGCGAGCCCGAAGACAGCAGCCCACCAGGCTCCCCCATCCCTGGCATTCTCCAGGCAAGAACACTGGAGTGGGTTGCCATTTCCTTCTCCAATCCAAGTATTCATTAAAATTCTTGTCAATATTCTAGCAGAGTTTGAGTTGCTAAACTTACTACCTGATTAATTATGACAATTTTAACATATAAGAATCAAACTCTAACATTCTAACAGTGAAATCATACAAGAACAGGGTGAAAGCAAGGCAGGGGGTAAAATGTCCATAGCTGGAAGAAAGCAGCAAAGGAGTTATATTCACAAATTTCAGATGTAGATTTATAGAATTTAAGAGAATACCAAAAGAATGAGAAGTTACCTTTATAACTGAGAAAAATTCTTTAGATATGATGAATTCTAAATCTCCATTCTCCTTAGGTACTATTCTGAAACAGTTGCCAGAACTAATATGACTATAACAGTTTTCTAAGCCCTGTAAGATTCTAATCAATCTCTTAGTGGTAACCAACTTCAGAAGTCCTACTAAGTAAAATATTCAGAGAAAAATATTCTAACATTTTGTGACGAACACAGTGAGACCCAGGGGGAAAAAATTTTCAAGAAAATTGTGAATGACCAAGTTAAGGAGGCAAATTTTCAGGGAGAGAACATGAACAGTTCATCTTTAGTTTTCTGTCTTGAGTGAGACACAAAGTGGTAAATGAAAACCCATACAGTCAATCGCTTAAAACAGTCAACCTAAAGGCAAGTCCTTAAGCATCTGATTAGTACATGATAAGAACATTATTCTAGGATCTTAACTATTTATTGTTACGTGGTTTCTAAAGCAAGTAAAAAGTTCCCGAAATAAAATTTACCAGACATGGAACTGTAGGCTTATATAAATTACCTCTGTCTGCTCAGCTCTCTTTGCCTCATTTGCAATCATATAGCAAAAGACAGTTTAAAATAAAACGAGAAGCGATCTTGAGTGTCTGAAAACTCCACTACCACGAGTGGTTTGTGTTCAACTCCTCCTGCAGTCCCAGGCACTGTGGCACTCAGTGCACAGAAGTACTCAGCTGAGTCACTCCAATGGGCTGAGAATTTCCTCAGGTTGAAGGAAAAATCACTGCTCTTAAATTCAGCCACGAAGCCTCTAATGCCTTGAACCACAGTGTTCCCTGAAAAGTACTTGAGGAGCAGCTGGGGTCTTTGCCTGGGGCACTGGACGTACCAGAAGAGATAGCGAGTTGCACCGTAGGAATAGTTACGCTTCAGCTCCAATGAGGTTCCTTCAGAGACCAAAACAGGGTCATCAGGCTGGGTCACTGACTGGCCTCTGGAATCTCTCGGGGCAAATATCATCCCCAGTGTTGAGATGAGCAGCAGCAGCAAGGCTGAGCATTGGAAACTCTGTGAAGTCTTTTCTGAATGATCTCCCCTGAGCAGACAGGAAAATGGCAGGAGAAAGAAGCTGAAGTCTGGACAAGTTCCTTTGCTAAGATAAAAACGCAAACGCTGCTGAGATGAGCCTGCAGCTTTCTGATGTTTGATGTCTGATTCCTCTCTCTTGCGTCTGCAAAGAACTCAGCAAGCTGCAGGGAGGAGTTATTTTGTATGAATAGTACCTAAACATATATGTTTCTTTTTTCATAGCTCAAGAAGCATCTAGGGAGTCCCATTTTCTGGACTCTGTAGAGAGTGGAAAGCAAACTGTTTGCTTTCTCATGCATGCTCAGTTGCTGTCATATGACTATATGGCCTGTAGCTTGTTAGGCTCCTCTGTCCATGGAATTTCCCAGGCAAGGATACTGGAGTAGGTTGCCATTTCCTTCTCCAGTGGATCTTCCCAGCTCAGGGACTGAACCCACGTCTCCTGCATTGCAGACAGATTATTTACCACTGAGCTACTCAGGAAGCATCTAGAATGCTGTCTCTTGATATTTGCTTTATTTCTTCTATATAATCTACACATTTTGGCTACTCAACTAGTGGCAAATTGCATTTTCATTATTTTATCTTTTCTATTTTTTTTATTGTATAACTAGACAGGAGAAGGCAATGGCACCCCACTCCAGTACTCTTGCCTGGAAAATCCCATGGACGGAGGAGCCTGGTGGGCTGCAGTCCATGGGGTCGCTAAGAGTCGGACACGACTGAGCGACTTCACTTTCACTTCTCACTTTCATGCATTGGAGAAGGAAATGGCAACCCACTCCAGTGTTCTTGCCTGGAGAATCCCAGGGACGGGGGAGCCTGGTGGGCTACCGTCTATGGGGTCGCGTAGAGTCGGACACGACTGAAGCGACTTAGCAGCAGCAGCAGCAGACACAAGAGGTAATGTATATTCACAAATGAGATGCACAATTATAGGATTAGATCTCATAATTTTTACCTTCAAATTACAATGTAAATCAGTCCATGGATTGAGGGGATAGTCTAAGACAAGAGTTAGAAAAAAATGAAAGTAAACTTTGGATCTGGACTGGAAGTATATTCATGTTAATAGGACGTGTGCACATGCATGCATGTCCACATACACACACTTAAATGTTTAATTCTCCCTGGTCCTTGAGAGCACCATTGCATGGTAGAAAAACCACAGACTTTGAAATAAAATTGACTTGATTGGAAACTGTTTTCAGTCTCTTGCTCTAAGTGGACAATGTATATAACCTCTTTGAGCCTTATTTTCTCAACCATAAAATTGGTAACACACAGGTAAACTATTGACTGGTAGGCTTCCCAGGGGGTGCTCTTGGTAAAGAGCCTGCTTGCCAATGCAGAAGACATGAGACGTGGTTCCATCCCCGGGTCAGGAAGATTCCCTGGAGGAGGGCATAGCAACTCACTCCAGTATTCTTGTCTGGGGAATCCCATGAGCAGGTGCACCTAGCGGATACAGCACCTGAAGTTATCAAGAGTCGGAAACAACTGAAGCGACATAGCACATACACTCAGACTACTTGATTGATAGTGATAAAGACTCCTTAGCCAGATTTTAGTCAGGCTTTTCTGAACTCCCTTTTGGACCAAATCTCATCCTTTTAGGCTCTGTCCTTGGCTCCCTTAATACAGTTTTAGCCAGAATTTTTTGGATCATTTGGGGAAAACCTCCCACTGTTGTTATCATCAAATTCCTCATCCCCTACCCTTAGGATCTTATCACCCTGGCCTGACTCCAGCAAGAATCCAGCAAGTTGTTTAGCCAGAAACCCCCCACCTCTGATGTTTTCTCTTTTTAGAGTAGTTGCCATGTCCGAATGCCTGTGAGGATAAAAGTGAGAGATAACACAAAGGAGGAAAATCCTATATATTTGATAAGGCATACATCACTTTTTCTCAAAATCCCTTTGCAAGAATTTCACCACATGGTCAAAGAACTTCACCACGAGGTCATATTTAACTAAAAGGAGTCTAGAAAATAAAATCTATCTGGGACGATATATGATTGGAAAGAAAGGGAGATGAATTTTTTGTGTTTATTAGTAACCTCTGCCAGTTTTTTCTCATTAGGATTATCCTGATGGTTAAATAAGATTATCTATAAGATAATATAGTCAGTTGTTAAGTCATGCTAGCAAAGAGTCAGACACTACTTAACCATTGAACAACAGAAATCTATAAGAAGTGCCTCTACAATGCTTAGCACTTTACAACTACTGAAAAAGTGTTAGCTGGGCTACATGTTTGTTATATGACGCAAATATCCTGTGATCTAAGCCTTAAGGAATCAAGTAATTAAGTTACTGGTGACTAATGAACGCAAGCATACATCTAGTGAGGAAATTGATGAAAATACCTGAGAACTAGAGCTATTCTTGATTCAATAAACAGTAAACTCTCACTCATGAGATAAACAGTCCCCTAGAAGCTTCATATTGCTTCAGTAAACCTCCCAGCAATTCAACTGAATTAAGTAAGATTACCCCTGTTTTGAGACAGAAACACAAAGGTAGGAGAAATTGATCCAAGATCACATAAGTGGGGCATGTTGGCCCAACAATGGAGCAGGACTTTGCTTTATTTCTTGAGCTTCCCACCATCAATTGCTCTGTTTCAAGCATTGGGGGGAAATAGGAGATATTAAGAAACCAAGTCAACTGACACTTAATCGTATATGGAAACTTTGGATAGCAAGTCATATTTATGAGAAAAGAATTACAAAGAGATGAAACAAGAAATTATATCTTTTATATTACATCAGTACCACTAAAGGGAAAAAAGGTAATTGCTAGAAACTCAACTACAAAAGTTATCTTGGCATTGTATTTTATTTTATTTATGGATTGCTTTAATGAAGTAGTTAAAAATCTGTTCAGTCTTTTTCAAGAATGATCTCCCTGTTTCATAAATTATAACCTTGTCTATAAAATTTTCTGAATAATGGAGAACCCATAAAAGAAATTTCTTGCAAACAGAAGAATACATAAAGCCAGTTAATCAGAAAGCTATTTAGGGAACATCAGAAATTTCAAAATTATATAGAAAAAATAGTAAGAGTGAAAAGGATTTAAGATGATGGGAATAATGTAAGTTAATGTGAAAGGAAACAATGGAAAATGGTTGTGTTTTTTTTTTTTGTAGAATCAGTCATACATATTTTCTGAATATATTTGTATGTGTATATACCAAGTACAAACATATACCATCCTACTTTCTATATATAATGTATGTGCTTTATAAATGTTCTTAAAAGAAAATGGGGCTTAAGGTAAGCTTTGAGTAATGGCTAAGATTTGCACTGTACATAAGAAGGGGAAATGACAGTTCAGGTAGAAGGAATTGGTAGAACTAAGTTGAGACAGTCATCAGTACTAAATCTGGTCTGATTCTGAAGAGGGTTAAATTTAAGGGTTAAGAGGAAAAAAATTGTGAGGCAGGACACACTTTGGCTAAGAATATGGATTTTTTGAATTACATGAATTCAGTTTCTGAGTCTACTCTTAATAACTGTGCAATCTTGGACAATGTTCTTATCCTCACCAAGTACCCTGGTGGCTCAGACAGTAAAGAATCTGTCTGCAATTCTGGTGACCCAGGTTCCACCCCTGAGTTGGGAAGATCCCCTGGAGAAAGGAATGGCAACCCACTCCAGCATTCTTGCCTGGGAAACACAAGGGACAGACTAGCTTGATTGAGCAACTAACACTTTCACTTCATCTTTAAAAATGAAGACAGTAAAAAAAGTAAAATGATATAACTAAAGCACTTAGCAAAATGCCTGATTTACAATAGCAAACATGAAATAGTAATAATAATATGGAAACAATGAAATGTAAAATGTCTAGTTTTGGTAATGAGGAACTAGTAATTGTTAGTTCTCTGAATGGTGACGTTACATACACTTAACACGTGCACATTTAAGGTGGATATGTCTGCCACGTGGATGTCATGCAGTTTGCACTGAAAGTGTCTCAAACTTTGTTGCTGGACTAACCCAAATACTAGTCACCCCACACTATTCTTTCCTCGCAATTTCCTATCCTTATCACTTACAGTTTTGAAATGGATTACTGCTTAACAAGTGAAGGTTTCAAATGATTTTTGTTAAATAACCTGGCTTTACTTACACTGTGTCTCATTACTTCTTTTGGTCTCTGCTAATGTGGCCCATTGTTTCCTGGGATGGTGTTCAGTTTAACCCTCCTACCACTGATGCTAAGATCTATGGAGAGGGATTTCCCTGGTGGTCCAGTGGCTAAGGCTCTGTAGTTCCAATGCAGAGGGTCTAGGTTTGATTCCTGATCGGGGAACTAGATCTTGCATGCTGCAACCAAGAGTTTGCATGCTGAAACAAAAGATCCCAAATACCCCAACTAAGACCCAGTGCAGCCAAATAAATAAATATATATATATTTAAAGGGTCTATGAAGAGAAGGCAGCCAGAAGACATTTTTATTTGCCCTAAGCTCCCCATACACACCCCAGGAAGGCAGTTTCTATGCCTGGATGAATTCTACAAAGCAGTCCTACAACCTCTCCCTCTTCCTCTGGCCTATGAGCTTTTATTGGTGGCAGGAGAGAAACCATGAATAATGTTTTCTGGGAATACTGAGATGGGATAGAGGTCAACAGTATTTTCTTTCCTTACCTGATAAATTAGTTGCTTCTCACTTCATGACCTGATGTCTTTCTTAAATCCAGACACTAAGCAGATACTAGTACTATGATTTGGAGAAGGAAATGGCAACCACTCCAGTATTCTTACCTAGAGAATCCCATGGGCAGAGGAGCCTGGTGAGCTGCTGTCCATAGGGTCGCCCAGAGTCGGAGATGACTGAAGTGACAGCATGCATGCATGCATGCATTGGAGAAGGAAATGGCAACCCACTCCAGTATTCTTGCCTGGAGAATCCTAGGGACAGAGGAAACTGGTGGGCTGCTGTCTCTGGGGTCGCATAGAGTTGGACATGACTGAAGCGACTTAGCAGCAGCAGCAGTACCACAATTATTACTCTCTCTAAATTTGGAGGCTGGAGGCATGTCATCAACTCTCCCAAGGCCTCTGAATGTGAAAGTCGCTGTCTATTCAACTTTTTGTGACCCTCTGGACTATAACCTGCCAGGCTCCTCTGTACATGAAATTCTCCAGGCAAGAATACTGGAGTAGATTGCCATGCCCTCCTCCGGGGGATCTTCCTGACCCAGAGATAGAACCAGTGTCTCCTGCATTGCAGGCCGATTCTTTGCCAAGAAAGCCCCTCAAGGCCTCTAGTGACTAGAGAGATCAAATTGCCAACATCTGTTGGATCATAGAAAAAGCAAGGGAATTCCAGAAAGCCTCTAGCTATTACATAATCAGAGTGGGTCAGCGGGTATTTCAGCTTAGTGTGTATTCAGCCAAAGAGCTTCCATGACTATAGAAAGTCCTGGTTTCTAGGAGTGATTTTCTTGAAATCCTTCTCAATGTGACTTGGTGGAGACGAAGGTCACCCCCACATTTCTTCCTCAGAAGAAGTGGTGAATAGAAACTACTCATCTCAAACACTGTACAATTTATAAAGCAGAATACAACTAATTTCTCCTCTGTAGCCTGTTCCTACACAGACAGAGAAGTTGTGATACTGGTGGGAGAAACCATGCTATCTCTTCCTTCGTGAGCATTCGTGGATTTAAGAAAGTAGACTTTTGAGTATCTTATCCATCTGAACTTTGGGCAGGAATAATCAATTCCAGGACATGTTAAAAAAAAAAACAACCAATTCAGCATTCTATTAAAAAATTATCAGCTTTTTAAAAGATGATAATATTTACCTCTTTACCATGAGGTGGATATGATTGGTCCCCCAGTTCTAGAGATAAGGGAACTGGGGTCTTTTGAAGCTTAAGGAACCTGACTCATGATACTCGCTTTTTCGTAATTGGCTTTCCTAGGATTTGGAATCATGTTTATTATTCTCTAAAACCACTTTCATATTTCCACTATGACATTTTATTTCAACCAGTAAATCTATTGTCTCTATAACTTTAATTTTTTAGCCAAATCTATAGAATCGAAAAATTATGTTCAGTAGGGCTATGATTTAATCAGATCCTCTCAGTTAAAAAACAAGATATAAATCTTGAATTATTAGTATTATACAAGTAAACAAGCAGCATCTGATAGATTTCCACTTATATATTATTTATAGACTCAATTTTAAAGAGAGTGGCAATGCTCATAAAACAGAGAAAGCAAATAACCATGTGTACAGAGTGAATCTGCCTCTCTCTGTTTGATGAGTTAAGGGTGAGTTGCTACTATCTATCACTGGGCTGTTTGGATTTAAGAAATAAAAGTGATCATCTCATTATAAATTCTTGGAAATAAACATCTACTTAAAAATAATTTCTTCAGTTGGCCCACATTTGGGCATTTCTCTGCTAGAAAAAAATTAAAGGTAAGCAGAGATTATCATACTATGTGAAGTAAGTCAGAGAAAGAAAAAACATATGGTATCACTTATATGTTCAGTTCAGTTCAGTTCAGCTCACTCAGTCATGTCCAACTCTTTGTGACCCCATGAACCGCAGCACGCCAGGCCTCCCTGTCCATCACCAACTCCTGGAACCTACCCAAACTCACGTCCATCTAAAAAAAATTATATGAATGAACTTAATAAAACAAAAATAGAGTCACAAATGTAGAAAACAACCTTATGGATATCAGGGAGGAAAGGAGGGAGGAAGGATAAATTGAGATATTGGGATTGACATATACACACTACTATATATATAATTGATAACTAATAAGGTTGGTGATGGACAGGGAAGCCTGGTGTGCTGCAGTCCTTGGGGTTGCAAAAAAGTTGGACACAATTGAACGACTTAACTGAACTGAACTGAATAAAGACCTACTCTGTAGCACAGGGAACTCTACTCAATACTCCATAATAACCTATATGGGAAAATAATCTTTAAAAAATGGGTATATGTATACACATAATTGATTCCCAGGTGGCTCGTGGTAAAGAATCTGCCTGCCAAGCAGGAGATGAGGGTTTGATCCCTGGGTCAGGAAGATCTGCTGGAGAAGGAAATGGCAACCCACTCCAGTATTCTTGTCTGGGAAATCCCATGGGCAGAGGAGCATGGCGTGCTATAGTCCATGGGGTCACAAAGAGGCAGATATGACTTACTGACTAAAGAACAACATAACTGATTCCCTTTGGTGTATACCTGAAACTAACCCAATATTGTAAATCAATTATATTTCTTTTAATTTAAAGAAATTAAAAATAAATGAATAAATAAATTTCAAAAATTAAAGGTAAGGATTAGCAAAGCAGAGAAAGTAAAATAGTTTCATTCAGTTTTTAGGAACATTATATTAACAATTTTCCTTAAACCCAAATGCATTAGGTATGACTCTTTAGTGAAAATATTTAGACATATTTAACAACATGTTTGTTCTGGCTGGTTATTGCATTTTTCTATCATGCAAGTGAAAGAATTATTTCAAGTTTCCAGGTAATTTTTTCTGTAGGAGTAGTTTAGGAAGAGAATTCCAGCTCCACAGAGAGTTAATTAATGTGGAGCAATGGCATTACCCACATCAGGCTGCCAGTCAGCATTAAGACAGTTAGCCTTTGACACATGGGTGACACAATGGATGGCTGACTCTTAAGAGTTCGTGTGATGAATTTGAGAACTGAGTACTGTCACTTTGGCTGAAATTTCCACTTTGCAAAGAAGGGGAAATTTATGATAGATGTGTAAGTAGGTAACAATTAGCTAATTAAATAGATGTTCTATAGAAAGGAAGGTAGATAAGTAGGTAGACAATTACTTTGTAGGCATCTTTATCCTGAGCATAGAGGTATTTGTAACATCTTATAAAGAGTTATCAAATACAAAGAAATTTGAGAACTTCAAAGAGCATATGCAGATGGGAAGTAATATGTAAACACAGCAAAAGCTAAGTGATGAAATATTTAATTATCCTTTTAAAATAAACATTGAGCTGCAGTCATAAAAGAGTACCTGAAAATGTGTGTTCACTGACACCAATTCAGAAATATGATCACTGTTGCACCTATCATCTATCTACCTCCTATCTATTAATTGTTTTGTTTTCAATCTATCCATTTATCTAATATTTCTAACTTCGTATTTCATTGTGGAAATGGACCATGTACCAACAATAGTTGAGAGGTTTAGTTTTCTCTTCTGATAGTTGAATAATTCTCTCTTGAAAAGAAGCCCTGCTTTCAGTAAGATTTATCAGGTTAAAAAAAGGTTTTGATTTAATATTTGAAGACGGAGTTAATCTCCTGCTGTGCTTTAAGCATTTGAAAACCTGCTGCAAAGTGGCATTTCAAAGACAGCTTAATATCAAATTCAGTTTGCAATATTCATATCTAATTGTTATAGGAAGCGTTGTTCTGTTAATAAGTAGCAGAATAACAATGTTATTTTGTTTGGTTTTCACAGGCATTTTTAGACCTTTGTCAAAGGATGCTGTTCTTGTAAGAGTGTAGAGAAACATTTATACAAGCATGAATTCTAAAGTTAAAAAAAAGAGATTGTCACTTTTTTATTCAGCTAAGATATTCTTGAATTGGTATTACATTTTCTTCTTTTAAAAAGTCTAGCTCTAAGTTCAAATCCACTGTATTATAATGTAAAAATACCAATGAAGATAATGTAATACATGAAAAAAATATGCCATCTCTTCTAGAACATGATAAAATAATATAATATTTCACATTTATGATGTGAAATATGACCATGTGCTAAACTGCTTTGTCTTTTTAAAATCAAATTTTTCCCAATGATTTATGCTAATTTAAATGATAGTATTAACATCTATCATCATCACCATTTGGACTTTGTTGTTCAGTTTTTTTGCATCATGTAAATGTTAATAATTTTATCTTTTCAAAGGAAATAACTTATTCTAATGTGAGATTTCAAAACATGTTAACTATTAGAATAATGATTAAATATTGTTTTAAGTGACCTTTTCAGTGTCCTGCATTTGATTTGGGCATGATTTCAATTTAGACACAAAGAATCTTTGACTGTAACTTTGGCTTCTGAAGTGATTATCTGTCTGTGTTAATAGCATGGGTGTGTGATTCATCTCCAATGGTCTTATATTCATCATTTGCACTCATTGTCACTGAGTTGTACTGGAAAGATGTCTGAAGAAGTCATTTGGTCTAGCAGCAAAATAACAAAACACTTTGTTCAGTTTTTAAGATCAAGTGTTAAACTTTTATTATTTGTTTGATTTTAGGGACTCTAATATAATATCAGGGATCATTTATAATTGTTATACATTTTTTTCTATAGATGAACTTGCCTCCTCATTAAACGAAAAGATGAAAGTTATCCAACATATTTTTCCTCATTTTGCCCTTTTCAAATTTTAAAAAATATCTTTTCATCATCTTCCTTTTCTCTTCTGTCTTTCCTCTTTCAGGAAAATACTTATTCAACATATTATACATTCTTGTGTGAGACGAATACCTTCATCAATGTCTTCTCTTCCACATCTTCAGATTTCTAAGACCTAGTAATTAGTCCACCTTAATCTTCATTTCTTCGTTCCTTCAACTTCCCATTGTTTCTTTTTCCTTTTTGGCCAAACTTATGGTCAGTTCAATCTCACTACCTCTATTGCTATGATGCTGCTACTGCTGCTAAGTCACTTCAGTCGTGTCCGACCCTTCGCGACCCCACGGACTGCAGCTCACCAGGCTCCTCCACCCATGGGATTCTCCAGGCAGGAGTACTGGAGTGGGGTACCATTGCCTTCTCCAATTGCCATGATATTCTCTTCTAATTCCCTGCAATTGGAGTCCTCTTTCTGACTTTACAATTCAGATTGACTTGTTCCCATGCTCCACTGAACATTTCTAAGAGGAGAAATGACATTCTCAGGTATGTAGCAAAGGAGACTTACTCTAGTTACTGAGGCAACAAAACCAGTTGTGGGAACAGGTGTGAGGAGAATTTTCCAAAGGTCTAGGAGGTAAAAGTCAGTTGTCTGAAAGGACGGGGTAGTGGAAATGGCAGAGAACTCAAAGATATGTACAAGATAGAATTACAATATTGATTTACCTTGACAACCGTATGACCCATCTGAACCCATAAAACACTCAGCTATAAAACAGGACATAAATATACTAGTATTTTCCTTCTGGCAACATATGAAAAAGAATATATGTGGATTTTATATACTATGAAAAGTGATAAGCAAGACTCAGATTGGGAAAATTAAGGACTCTCAAATGCATCCTTTCTTCCTATGGCTTTAACGAAAAGTAGAAACAACAGCAGCAAGAAACCCATGGTGCTAGTATGGAGTGGGGAAGTGAATTTTCAAACCAGAGCACAGACCCATTGTTTTATGGCTTATATAATTAATGCAGGCTGTAAATCCCAACTTTATATTAGAAGTACTACATAAGTAAACCCAGCTCGTATTTCTTCTTAACATACATTCATTTCAGATAGCAAGAAAAAATAATTTCTTTTATAAGCCATGAGAATTGAATTTGAATTTGAGAATTAGTTTAGTTCTAAACCGCACATGGATGACTCATAAAGTTAACACTCATCTTTGAATAATAGTATGTCCCTAACAAAAGAATGAACAAAATCTCATTAGCAGGTTGTGTTATGTAAATTTTATTGCGTATGACCCTTGCTAATTTCTCCATTATTCCTTTTGCCTTCTCACTGGCTTTATTTTTTCCTCATTGCTAATTACTTAAGATATTTAAGAAAAATTTGTTGTATGTTTGCTCTGCTCCAAATGCTGTGACACTGCTGCAGATACAAAAGGAATCAGAAACACCCCCTGTCCTTATTTTCAAAAGGCTGCTAATTGGAAGGTGGCTTCTCTCTGCCACAGTGTCTTTGCATGGACTGTCCAGTCTGTCTATAAAAGCTCCCCTACTACTTTATCCTCTTGAGATGTCCTTGCCCCATTCTCAGAACAGCCTGCACTTCTCCTTTGCAACATTTGTTGCAATGGTAATTAAATAATTACTCATATAATTATTTATTTAATGGCTTTATCTCCCACTCTGAGAGCAACTATAGTTTACCTATAGTCTAACACAGTGCCTGGCATATAGCAGAGGTTCAAAAATATTTTTGGAATGAATCAATGAATGAAAAACCAACAAACGATTGAAAAAAGTATGCAATTGCCCAGAGAGGGCAGAGGTAGGAAAGGAGACAAGCCAAGGACAAACCAAGGTCATCAGTATTTTAGAGGCAGACACTGCTAAGAAAATAAAGAAGTAGAGATACCTAAGAAAAATCTCTATGAAAGATAAAAGAATATAAATAAATTAGCTTTAAACTTAACCATGTGTTAAAAGTGATAAACTGTAATCTCAAATAGGTCTCCCCTGACCCCTCCATTGCCCCATCCTCTCATCCTTCTTAATCTATTTTCATAGCACTTATTGAATGTTTTATATACCACATCTATCCATCCACTCATGAGTACACTTGGGTGTACTATTTTTATAAATTTCATTATTATTATATAAACTATATAAATTTTTATTATCCTTTTAGACCACATCTGTAATGGTATTGGGGAATGTGTTCTCTCTGATAGTGTAACAAATTTCTTGGGGAAATTCCTGCTCAAGGAATGTTGGAGATTTGAGGATCACCTAAATCGCTAACAGTCACAGAATTTCTCAGTCCAGGCTTAGAGTGTCTTTGACAATATAAATCTCTCAAAAAAATTGATTCTGAATAGTTCCTCAAGCCAATAACTACACCCACAGATATTTCTTTTTTAAGTTGTTCATAGATCTGTTTTCTTTCTCTCTTTTCTTGTCTCCTTACTTCTCTCTCAATTTGAAAGAGGCTTCTCTGAGATTTTCCAGCTTCTGAGTGAAACTTACACCTTAACCTGATTTTTCCTGAGTCAGTTTATGTTGTTCTGGGGTTATAACAGTAGGTGCGAAGGCCATTTCTTTTTGTCACCAAACTAAATTTTGGTGGTGGTGGTGAAGTCGCTCAGTCGTGTCCGACTCTTTGCGACCCGTGGACTGTAGCCTACCAGGCTCCTCCGTCCATGGGATTCTCCAGGCAAGAATACTGGAGTGGGTTGCCATTTCCTTCTCCAGGGGATCTTCCCAACCCAGGGATCGAACCCAGGTCTCCGGCATTGGAGGCAGACGCTTTAACCTCTGAGCCACCAGGGGCTAGATTTTTAGTCACGCTTTATTGTGCAAAGGCCTTCCGTTTTTGTTCTCAAAGGGGTCAGCCATTCTCAAATTTTAAATCTTTCAATTTTCGAAATCTCTAGAATATCTTTCATTTCCTTCCTGAAATACACCTCTTCTTCTAATATGCCAAATGCATTTTCTCAAAAAAGCACACTTCTGTCCTCCAACTCTTTCTTTGATACTACAAGTTCATTAAACATGCATGCTTCTTTACAGATGATAGGAAGCAATAGTTTCACTAAATATTTTATTTCTGTAAAGTGTGGATTGCCCTGTTTCCAAATTTCAGTATGTTTCCTTACAATCCTAGCCCTGATTGCCAAGCCAATGCCACATCTTTTGATTTCATTGTTATTGGAACAGTCCATTCCTTGTGCAATTTCTATATTAGTTGGGATAAATTAAGCAGTGTTGAAATAGCAAATTACCCCTAAATCTTAGCAGCACAACCCCCCAGATTTGATTTCTGTCTCATAAAAAATTCAGATGAGGGCCAAGGTATGTATCTTGGTATGCTGTGCGGTAATTCTGACTGCCTCAACCTAGCGGCCACACCATCTCAACTCAACCCCTCACACACAGTTTCCAAAGCCTAGGAAGCACACTCTTGCAAACAGATGGGGCTGCCTTGTTAACGTCGGAGTGAAGACTACTGCTTGTCTGACTCAGAGCTACAAGGCAAACCTGGAAGTTGAAGAGCGTGAATGAGCTTTGGAAACTCCTCTGACTGTGGCAGCAAGTGGATTAGGCTTTCCCCATTTCTTCCTTTAGATACAACTGATCTGGTTTATAGTTTACTTGTTCTTAGAGAAATTCCTGAAAGATCAAGCAATTCTGGTAAGGGTGATTGGAAATGCATCTTCATATTTACCCCTCTCTTCCTCTGCCCCACTCCTCAAGTCTAGGACTCATATTCCCTGGGTTTGCACACCTGAAAAAGTAAGAGATAAAACAAAAATGAAGATAGCATCTAAGAAGTCCTCTAAATTGCCTAAGAGAGCAGCCAAACTGCCGGTCCAGTCCCCCTGACTGTGACATGTCATTCGCCCTCAGAAATCTCTGGTTGGTCCATTCTGAAACATTGACCATAAGTTTTCATTGTACCTGGTAAGGTACTGGTTGTTTTTCTAACTAGGAAGACAACTTCTGGGTACTGTTTATACATTAATACATTTTACCAATAGTGACTGAGAGACAGGCTTTATACAGTTCCTAGAACAAGAATTAAACCGAGAAGACAGAGATGTCTCCTAAAGTACTGGTGGGAATGGTCAACCTGCATTCAGTCATTCAGTAATTAAGTCCTGACACCAGAACACAACTCAGATCAACCTCAGTTTCAGAGCCACACTCCCATTACAAAGCTCGACTCACTCTCTCAATATTTATGAATTGTTACTCTGTGAGTATAGTGAGTTATTTATTTTCTACATTTGGGTCTGTGGGAGTGTTAAAGGTCAAGTGATGGTGAAAGTTGTTATGAAGGTGCTGCTCAGAGGATGTCTCCTGCAGAACTCACATGAAAACGCATTTGAGGAAGGACAGTTAAAACCCTATATGTAGCCATGTAAGAGGAAAGTGTTTTGTTTTTAATATTTTGGCAAAAATAAGTCCCTCTTGCCTCCCTTCCCCTTTCGTTCCCTTTCTTCTTTCCTTCATAACCACTCTGATTCTTTTGTGTTGTAACCTTTATCTCATACCTAAGCAAGTTTTCTAATTCTCAACGTTACAAAGATCACTAAAAAGCAACTATGATATATTCACTTAACCACAAGGCACAAAAATGACACTCTGTTCTTAAAAAAAAGGCTTCTACCAGTTTATTATTTTTTTTACAGTGTTGCAGAATTCTTCAATGTCTCACTTAATTCCTTGGGTGCTGTGATGCAAATATTAATGCAAGATTTAAAAAATCAGCAAAAAAACTGATGATTGGAATATCATTCAATTTGGGTACAAAGCATACTTTCTTTTGTTATGGATTCAGTATTTGAGGGAATGAAAAATCTTAATGTGAAATCTCTGGAAATAGAGCCTTCTAATCTAAAAGTTAATGCAGAAAGCATTGTATCATTTGCAAATCAGTGATGTTTTTCATCTCTAGAAAATCATGTAAAATATTGCACCATTATTTTATTAGTAATTTTTCTTAATTTTGCTTTATAATATATATTAAGCATCCTTGATAAGATACAGAAAAAGCTTCCCTAAAATGTAGGGAGCCAATTTCATTAGTATAGTCAGCCTGACAGTTGGCTTTCACAGACTAAAATGTAACTTGATTTTTAAAAGTAGAAACATGGCCCAATTAATTTTACAATTAATTCATTTGTTCTAAAAAAGCTTTGATTGTTTTTTCTGCCTAAAGATTTTATGTAGGACAGTTAGAAAGACAAGCTCTACAGTCAAGATGGATAATTATTTTGTTCAGCAACTCTTCTAAATACAAAGCTACACTAATAATAGGAAAATTAAAAATGATGGTTAACATAGTAATCTATGAAAACAAACTACCTTTTGGCTGGATGACTAAAAAGTTATAAAACATTATATCAGTGTCCTAACAATAGATATTGATTTTGACAAAAAGTCTCATACTCACAATATTTTACTTTTCATAAAGTGTGAAATTACTTGCTCTAAATAAGTTAGGTATCATCTAAAATAAATGATCACCTGTGTCTACTTCTAGCATTATATATATTATATATATGCCAACAAAGGTCCATCTAGTCAAGGCTATGGTTTTTCCAGTGGTCATGTATGGATGTGAGAGTTGGACTGTGAAGAAGGCTGATCGCCGAAGAATTGATGCTTTTGAACTGTGGTGTTGGAGAAGACTCTTGAGAGTCCCTTGGACTGCAAGGAGATCCAACCAGTCCATTCTGAAGGAGATTAACCCTGGGATTTCTTTGGAAGGAATGATGCTAAAGCTGAAACTCCAGTACTTTGGCCACCTCATGCGAAGAGCTGACTCATTGGAAAAGACTCTGATGCTGGGAGGGATTGGGGGCAGGAGGAGAAGGGGACGACCGAGGATGAGATGGCTGGATGGCATCACCGACTCGATGGATGTGAGTCTGAGTGAACTCCGGGAGATGGTGATGGACAGGGAGGCCTGGCGTGCTGCGATTCATGGGGTCGCAAAGAGTCGGACACGACTGAGCGACTGAACTGAACTGAACTGTGTCTACTTCTAAGGTAATGGAACCAAAATTAATACCAAGACAGAGAAAAGTGTGGGAATTGCAAGTAAAGTTTTGAGAACATTGGCCCTCAAGTGATATTAATACAGAATGACCACATTGTCTAAGCCGGAGGATGGAGAGGATCCTCCATGTAGGATACGAATTCTACAAGTTGAATTCAAGGCTCAAGATGGTAAGCTTGCTGAACGTTATGGATTCTAGATTTTTAAGTGGTGTGTGATGGGATTTGGTTTGGTTTTGTGCCTTAAAATTAATAACTTCCATTCAAGGAAATTACAATGCTTTCTCCATACCGTAAAGCTCTTCATGTGTATGTGTAAGATTAGAGTTGCTTTGAGGCTACATGCATAATTGACAGTACCTTGGTTTACAATGCAAATTTTATGTGATGTGAGTTGCAAAATAATTCTTAGTACATACCATTGTTTCCTTAATAAATTATTAGATTACATAAGTTTATTGTATATTTGCATATGATATGGGATTTACATTTGATCCATTCACTTTAAGGTTGCAGATATAAATCTAACAATTAATAAACTTATGGTCTTCTTCATCTTTAATCAGCAAGGAATAAATCATCTGGATAAGAATTTTATAAGAATATAAAAAGGTTTTATGAAGAAAGAGCTAAGTAATGTTCATTTAAGATTTTATTCAAAAAGAATAGCAGAATATAGAATCTGTGGACAACTTTGCATATAAAAATAAAAGTCTGAAGCCTCAAAGGAATCAAATTCATTGCTAATTTTTCAAAGATGAAAAGCAAAACTGTCAACCAGTCACATTATATAAATGGGCCACTAATGATAAATAATGAAACAGTTAATTTTCTTTAGTGAACAATGACAAGAAATTTTGAAACGTAAACATTTAATTTCATGTCTATTAAAAAATAACAAGGTTTGATTTCAATATTTAAATGAGAATGAGCTAATATTGTCTTGGCCTATCAAACAGTGATTCTAAAATTCTTCTGAAGTGTCTGGGACTTGTAAACTTCAGTTTACTTGGTTTCACTTTATTGGCTGGATATTAAATTACTGTACGTTATTTGCTCATTCCATCAATATATTGTTTGAGCTTTATAGGATAAATTAGTCTCCAAACATGTATTGAGTGCTTATCCACTACAGTGTGCTAGATGACACAAAAATTAATTGAGAAAATTCCTCTTTCCCAATTATCCTCCCAAAGCAATAGACTCTCAAGGTACACTTTTTAAAACAAAATCTAAGAAATGCATACACATTCTCAATCCATCTATAGCTAGCCATTTCCAATCTGCTTCTCATTCTGTGCTCTGAAAGCCATGGGATTACTTCTAATGTGCTCTTCCAAGTTTCTCTGCTCCATCAATACTGATTCAGCATGTGCTACTCAGACTATTTTGTGGCTGTATTATTTACTCAAATATCTACTGCTCAAATGCTGAGAAGACAAGATATTAAAAATGACATAACAGTAGTATCAGGAAAAAAAAAAAAAAAATCTCAGCTACTCTGTCCATGTGGTAGAGACAGAACAATATAGGGTAATGTTAGTTGTTTGGTGTGATGGGATTTGGTCAGGTTTTGTGGTTTAAAATTGATCATTTCCATTCAAGGGAATTGCAATGCCTTCTCCATACTGTATAGCTCTTTGTGTATACTTATAAGATTAGAGTGGTGTTTTTCTCACTTCAGAGAAACGTGGTTAAAGCAGAAATTTAAGATATGGAGGGCTTCCCAGACAGATTCTTTACCACAAGGTCACTTGTGGATGCAGGTCACTTCCAGTGTAGGAGATGTAAAAGACACCTGTTAGATTCCTGGTTTGGGAAGATCCCCTGAAGTAGGAAATGGCAACCCACTCCAGTATTCTTGCCTGGAAAATTCTATGAACAGAGGTCCATGGGGCTGCAGAGAGTCAGATACGTTGGGCATGACTCAGAGACTAAGCACAAAACACACAAAGATTATTGAAAAGACAATACACATCAGAAAAGAAGAGGAAGAAGACCCAGTGACTTAAGTCATGAAGCACCAGCCTATGTTTGATACAGGATACAGGATGCTTGGGGCTGGTACACGGGGATGATCCAGAGAGAGGATATGGGGTGGTTGTGGGAGAGGGATTCAGGATTGGGATCTCATATACACCCATGGTGGATTCATGTCAATGTATGGCAAAACCAATACGGTATTGTAAAGTAAAATAAAGTAAAAATTTAAAAAAATAAAAAAAAAATTAAATTAAAAAATAAAAAAAAATAAAAGAAAGGAAATTGGTGATGTCACACAACAGCAACCTCAAAAGGAGCAAAAACTGGAGAGAAAACATGTGCCATCAAAGTTGAGAAAACTGTGCTGACATATCAATGTATGGCAAAACCAATACGGTATTGTAAAGTAAAATAAAGTAAAAATTTAAAAAAATAAAAAAAAAATTAAATTAAAAAATAAAAAAAAATAAAAGAAAGGAAATTGGTGATGTCACACAACAGCAACCTCAAAAGGAGCAAAAACTGGAGAGAAAACATGTGCCATCAAAGTTGAGAAAACTGTGCTGACATGAAAGAAGTGTCCTCGAGGCATGAAAGGACTCCGTGTGGCTCAAGGACTAGGGATTTGTTTGCAAATGATACATTTTCAGGGACTTCCTAAAATGATGAAAAGATTTTGCAGATGGCCAAAATAATGTTTAATTATAATTATTGTGGCTGTATGTTTACTCCAAGGTTATCCAGCCCATTTTGGTATTCTGTTTTCCTCTTCCACTCACAGCCACGTTTCGAGAGAGAATAGTCTATAATAGCTGTCTCTAATACCCCACTTTACTCACCAGTAATCGCCAATGCTGATCACCTTGAAATATGGCATCTTTCGCTACCAACTGCTCTTGCCTTTGGTTAAGATCACCGGTGTCCTTCAAATTACCCAGTGGTGGGAGAATTTTTGCCCTTGAACTTCCTGTAGCATTGATGGATTGAACACGTTCTCTTTTTCAAACACCTATTTTCTCTTTGCTCAAAATGCTTCTTGCATTTTTCCTCCAATGTACTGCTTTCTTGCAAATTTTGTCCCATTTTTCTAGCTATTCCCCTAGTTTCTTTAGAGTTTCTATCATTTTAAAAAATATGTCTCTTCCCTGGATTGTTTCACTGACCCATTTTGCTTTGCAACTCACACTTCTCAATTTGCCCTCAATTCACACTCTGCTTGGGTAATCTCGAACCCACTCACATTGATTCGTATGCCAGTTAGAAAGTAAAAAGGAATCCAAGAGTGTCTTCTCTGTATTTTATTCATACAGTTCAAAAAAACTCACCTCCTCCAGAAAGTCTTCAAAGTTAGTTGAGTCGATTTAAATACATAACCTGTTTTCTCTTACAATTCATTTATATTTACCCTGTAAACATAAAGAGCCCACCTGCCAATCCAAGTAGACATAAGAGACGCGGGTTTGATCCCTGGGTTGGGAAGGTCACCTGGAGGAGGTCATGGCAACCCACTTCAATATTCTTGTCTGGAGAATCCCATGGATAGAGGAATCTGGTGGACTACCATCCATAGGATTGCAGAGTCAGAAAACTGAAGTGACTTATCACACACATAAACATTATTTACACTCAACTTACTCCTTTGATGTTCTGAGTTTTATGTATTTTGTGCCCCTGTCTTTTCTTAATTATATTGAAAAGAAAGTAACACTTAATTTATGAAATAGTAAGATTTATAGAAAAGCAGTAAATTTTCATTTGGGTGCTAAAAAATCTCTTCAAAAATTTTCAAAGACATTTTTGACAAAAATCATATCAACATCCCAGTGCTTTTAAAATTTCAGCTGTATACACACTGATACACACACATAAAGAACCAGAGTTTGTCACATTACTGGGAAATAATGATCATGATCTATCTCAAAGATATTTTTGTTGTATATGGTTTTCCATTATTCAGATTTTAAGTAAGAAATCTTAAAAACTAGAGCATCACACACAATGAAATGAAACCAGCTGGAGAGTCTTTAAAAATTCTTGGTGAAAATCAGACACAAATCTAAGACTAACAGTATAAAGTTATAGAAAAATACGGACCTTTGTTGGCAAAGTACTGTCGCTGCTTTTTAATATTCTGTCTAGGTTGGTCATAGCTTTTCTTCCAAGGAGCAAGCATTTTTAAATTTCATAGCTGAGGCACCCTCTGCAGTGATTTTGGAGACCAAAAAATGAAGTCTGTCACTGTTTCTATTGTTTCTGCATCTATTTACCATGAAGTGATGGGACCAGATGCCATGATCTTCTTTTTTTAAATGTTTAGTTTTAAGCCTGCTCTTTCACTCTCCTCTTTCACTTTCTTCAAGAGATTCTTTAGTTCCTTTTCACTTTATGTCATATCTGAGGTTATTGATATTTCTGCCAACAATCTTGATTCCAGCTTGTGTTTCATCCAGCCCTGCATTTCGCATGATGTACTCTGTATACAAGTTGAATAAGCAGTGTAACAATATACAGCCTTGACATACTCCTTTTCCTAATTTAGAACCAATCTGTTCCATGTCCAGTTCTAACTGCTGCTTCTTGACCTGCATACAGGTTTCTCAGAAGGCTGGTAAGGTGGTCTGGTATTCCCATTTCTTTAAGAATTTTCCACAGTTTGTTGTGATACACACAATCAAAGACTTTAGCATAGTCAATAAAGCAAAAGTAGATGTTTTTCTGGAACTCTCTTGCTTTTTTGATGATTCAGTGGATGTTGGCAATTTGGCATCTGATTCACTGCCTTTCCTAAATCCAGCTTGAACATCTGGAAGTTCTTGGTTCATGTATTGGTGAAGCCTGACTTGGAGAATTTTGAGCATTACTTTGCTAGAGTAGGAGATGAGCGCAATTCTGCAGTAGTTTGAACATTCTTGGCATTGCCTTTCTTTGGGATTGGAAGGAAAACTGACTTCTTCCAGTCCTGTGGCCACTGCTGAGTTTTCCAAATTTCCTGGCATGTAGAGTGCAGCTCTTTAACAGCATCATCTTTAGGATTTGAAACAGCTCAACTGGAATTCCATCACCTCCACTAGCTTTGTTCGTAGTGATGTTTCCTAAGGCCCACTTGATTCTTTAAGAATTTTCCACAGTTTGTTGTGATACACACAATCAAAGACTTTAGCATAGTCAATAAAGCAAAAGTAGATGTTTTTCTGGAACTCTCTTGCTTTTTTGATGATTCAGTGGATGTTGGCAATTTGGCATCTGATTCACTGCCTTTCCTAAATCCAGCTTGAACATCTGGAAGTTCTTGGTTCATGTATTGGTGAAGCCTGACTTGGAGAATTTTGAGCATTACTTTGCTAGAGTAGGAGATGAGCGCAATTCTGCAGTAGTTTGAACATTCTTGGCATTGCCTTTCTTTGGGATTGGAAGGAAAACTGACTTCTTCCAGTCCTGTGGCCACTGCTGAGTTTTCCAAATTTCCTGGCATGTAGAGTGCAGCTCTTTAACAGCATCATCTTTAGGATTTGAAACAGCTCAACTGGAATTCCATCACCTCCACTAGCTTTGTTCGTAGTGATGTTTCCTAAGGCCCACTTGACTTTGCACTCTAGGATGTCCGTCTCTAGGTGTGTGATCACACTATCGTGGTTATCTGGGTCATTAAGATCTTTTTTGTATAGTTCTTCTGTGTATTCTTGCTACCTCTTCTTAATATCTTCTGCTCTTGTTAGGTCCATACCATTTCTGTCCTTTATACTGTGTTAATATGAGAACTAATTTCATTTATTTCTTAAATTTATATTCAAAAGTTAAAGTAAAATTAAACACATTGATAAGCCACCATTGATGCAAAAGAGAAAGTTTGACCTAAAATTATGAGGATTTAGTGTCTTCATTCGGAGAAGGCAATAGCAAGCCACTCCAGTACTCTTGCCTAGAAAATCCCATGGATGGAGGAGCCTGGTAGGCTGCAGTCCATGGGGTCGCTAGGAGTCGGTCGTGAGTGAGCGACTTCACTTTCACTTTTCGCTTTCACACAATGGAGAAGGAAATGGCAACCCACTCCAGTGTTCTTGCCTGGAGAATCCCAGGGACGGGGGAGCCTGGTGGGCTGCCGTCTATGGGGTCGCACAGAGTCGGACACGACTGAAGCGACTTAGCAGCAGCAGCAGCAGCAGTGTCTTCATTGATTGATTATGCCTTGGCACTTTTCATCCTCCATTTTGCTGATGGAGGTTCAGGTAAAGAGCTTATTATCATCGAAAAGAAAAGCTTCAAAGTGTGCATTTACTGTAATGCTTTGGAGAAATGTAGAAAGATCTAAAGTATATGCTTTTTCCACAACTGCGTGTACGTAACACAGAAAAACCCTTAAATGCATTTTGCATTAAAAAGTTTGAAACATTTCATAATTTTATATTTGAAAATAAATTCTAATGACAAAGTGTTAGTCACTCAGTCATGTCCAACTCTTTGTGACCCCATGGACTGCAGCCTGCCAGGCTCCTCCATCCATGGAATCTTTTCAGGCAAGAATACTGAAGTGGGTAAGCATTTCTTTCTCCAGGAGATCTTCCCACCCCAGGGATTGAACCCAATCTCTTGCATTGCAGACAGATTCTTTACTGTTTGAACCATTGCTTTTCTGTAACTTCTAATGACAAAAAGGTCTACCTATTTCCAATATTTGTGTATTTGCCTTGGAACTTAGAATTACTGTAATGATTTATTTATTTTCTTTTTTGCTTTCAATCTCTTTCTATTGTCATATAATCTTTTTAATCTTTATTTTATTTTGAGCTTTCATTTCAAAGTGAATAAGAATAACACTAAGTGCTTACACTTATATCATACTTAGATTTACTAAATACTCTCCCCAAGCACTTTGCTTCTATCACATCATTTCCTTCTTTTCAAGAATCTATGAGGTAGGTAGTATTATTATCTTATTCATTTTACCATTGAAGACATTGAAACACAGAAATAATAAGCAATCTACCAGGACTCCCAACCAATAACCTGCAACCCTAGGATTGAACCCCCACATGGGTCTGGCTGAAAGGCCATGTATTAACCACTACACTGTACTGACTGTTTAACATTTTTGAAACAGATGAAGAGTTTTTTCAAATGTCCTTTTGCTGGCTGGCATATTTTTATTAGCTGGTATGTAATAATTTTGTGTGTGTTTTTTAAGTGAATTGGTTTTATATAATTCCATGCTGGTTCTTTTATAGTGATTGCTCACATTTGAGTGAGGGAAATCTTTTTTTAATAATTTAATTTGCATATTTATTTATGGCTGTGCTGGTCTTTGTTGCTGTGCATGGGCTTTCTCTAGTTGTGACTAGCAGGGGGTACTCTCTAGTTGCCATGCACAGACTTCCCATTGCAGTGGCCTCTCTTGCTGCACACCTCAGGCTCTAGGGTGCGAGGGCTTCAGTAGTTGTGGCCCATGGGCTCAGTAGTTGTGGCTCCCAGGCTCTTGAGCACAGGCTCACTAATTGTGTAGCACATTCTCAGCAGCATATGGGATCTTCCCAAATCAGAGATCAAACCTGTGTCTCCTACATTGGCAGGTGGATTCTTCACCATGGGAAGGCCACCAGGGAAGCCCCTGAGTGTGGGAAATTCTTTTAAAGCTAGTTATTTCCCAGAATTTTGAATGAAGAAGTGGAATTTAAGGAATTGATCTGGCAGCTTCAATTGACATCCAGCATCTCTGAACTCTTCCCCAGGTGTGCACTATACTTTAATCTGGGCATGTGCATTCCTACATGGCGTAGGATATTTGAAAGTTGATCATTTACCTTCAGCAGAATGTACTCAACTGCTGCAAAGCTCATAGGCATCTCTCCACTTCTTCACTTCACCTTGCCTACACCATGCTTGCTTAGGTTTTTTTAAATGTCCTTTATCCTTGGTGTCTCTTGCTGCCCTGAGGTATAGAAACAGATTCGGGAAATCCACAAAACTTGCCTATGACTTTGGGATTTGTTTTCACAAGTAAGCAGAAAGGATGTTTCCTCACATTGGAGAAATCTGGCCTGGATAGGACATGGAAGTTTATCTGTGACTTCCAAATTCCAAGACCTCAAGGACTCTTCTGAACCCATCTAGGATGCACAATGATGTCTCTCCATCTTTGTTTGAAATTCTGTTCTTGCTGAGTTAGCATCAGTAAGAATAATTCCTCCTGTCTCTGATGTCATTTTCTGGTCCTGCTTTCATCTTGTTTCTTCATCCTACTCCTTCAACACTGCTGTTCTCCAGGCTTCCACACACAAGTCTCCTGAGATGTGATACATGTTTCTTCGAAGATTTTATCTCCTCCTCTCATCAAACAAGAGCCTCACTTATGCGGGTAACTCCCCTGATGAAGCTCAGTCTGGCTTTCCTACTGTTTATTTCTACATTTGCCTGCTGTTCCTGTACATTTCAAACTTGATGTCCCACCAGCATCCTTTGTCATGTTCTGAAGGGACCCAGCTTTCTTTCCTTACAAACTTGTTCCTTATTTATGTTTTTATGTTGGTTAATGATATTGCTCTGTTCTCAGTTAGGTAAGCCAGAGACTCAGGCTCTCCCTACAGATTTCATTTTCCACATCCTGCTTTTCTCACATGACCACATCTTTCCGTTCTATCTGTGTCTGTCTACCACATTTCTTTTTTTCCCCTACATTGCACAAGCCACATCACCTTACTTTAAGTCCTCATCAAATGTCATTTGCTCTAGTGCAGTTATCTCCCAATTTGTCTCCCAGAATCCATCTTACAGGCTTACCTGGTTGCTCAGTGGTAAAGAACGCACCTGCTAATGCAGGAGATGCAGTCTTGATCCCTGGGTCAGGAAGGTCCCTGGAAGAAGGAAATGGCAACCCACTCTGGTATTTTTGCCTGGGAAATCCCAGGGACAGAGGAGCCTGCTGCACTGCAGTCCATGAGGTCACAAAGAGTCGGACATAACCTAGTAACAATCCAACAATCCATCTTACACTCCTCAGCTACCCTGCCTCTCTGGCTGTTAGAGGAGTCTTTCTAGTCTTCAAAATTGACTGTATCACTTCTAGGAGTATTACTACAGGTGTGACTCAAGCTCTCAATTCTTCCATTTCTTCCACTGCAACATGCAGACAGTAGTACTTCCTCATAGTATTGTGTTCAAAATCAAGTGGACAAATCAGGAGAAGTGTCTGGCACACATTAAGTGCTCAAGAAAATATGTGCTCACTTATTCTGAATGCCTGATATTCCTCCAAACTGGACTTTTTCATTTTTCTGACCATACCCATGTCCCTCTCATCTCTGGCCCTTCACAGATACTTCTTCCTGGAAGTCTTTCCCTCCTTTAGCGGAATAGTTTCTAATCATCTCTTGTGTTTCCACTTATCACTAGATGACATCTCTGATACTTGGAGAGCCAGGGTCATTGCCACATGCTCCCAAAGCATCCTCCACCTCCTCAATCTATGGATATCTTTATATTTTAGGCATTGTGAGAATCCAGCACAGTACCTGGCATATAGAAATGCCTTAATATTTTTGAGTAAAAGGATAATGATGTATTTTTTAAAGGGTTCAGAGTATAGGCTTTTAGATTGGCCCATATTATCTTTCATTGTTAAATGTGGTTACTTGTAATTCAGCCCTCATTATAGAACACTGCAGCTCAGTCACCTGCTGTGTCTGTTAACAGAACTCAAATCAGGACTCCTGAATTCTGGTTGCTCTGATTCACTGTAAAACAAACATGGATTCAATCAATGAAAATGAATCCCCGCCTGTTTTGCATCATTACTCTCTTCTAGCATGATCTCTGACCTGACATTTATTTACATAGCCAACTATCTGCTTAATCTGTGAGATCATTATTCATATCCTATCTTCAGCACCATGCTGGCTATTCTTAGTTGCCAACTGCCCCCCACCCCTTCATTCTCTGCTTTTAGTTGTCCTGCCCTTGAAGCCTGACCCCTGTGGACCATATCACCTGGGCTCCCTTCTTCTGGCTTCCCTGGGGTCCAGCCAATGGGAAGTCCAGGAAGGAGGTGATGGGCAGAAGAGGAAGTTCCTACTGGGAGACATTCCCTCCTCATGTCCTGGTAGCTACCATTCTAACTGTACATCTGATTATATCATTTTTTCTTGCTCCTTCAAGTCTGGTGGTAAAATTAATGGCTTTCTGAATTCCCACTGTTTTTAATCTTGGAGACCTGAAAAAGTCATTGTAGATTTTTCTAAACTTTGCCCATACCTCTGTAAATAGACCCTTTAAAATTTTACTTCAAAATCTCAGCTGAGAATTTCCAGCTCTTCTTACCTGCTAAGATTACATATGATTAAAGAAATCTTCTGACAAATAAATGAAATTGCTAAATCAGAATTTATTAACCAAGCACACAAAGTAAGTGAATGCATGAGATTTAGTTCATTCAGCCCATCCCCCTTTGTGAAAATCTTGCTTTTCATGGTTAAATAATCTGCCCAAATGGGTACAATTAGTAGTCATCAATTATTATGAGTCTTTGAGAACTTAATTTCTATTGAAAGTATTAGTCACTCAGTCATGTCTGACACTTTGCAACCCCATGGACTGTAGCCTACCAGGCTCTTCTGTCCATAGAATTCTGTAAGAGAGAATACTGGAGTGGGTTACCATTTCCTACTTCAAGGGATCTTCCCAACCCAGGGACTGAACCCAAGTCTTCTGCATGCAAGCAAACTGACAAAGTATAATAACCAACAAAAATATCTTTTCATATCTGGCAGTATGTTGCTTTTTAAAAAAGCCTGCATATTGCATAAAATCTATATGATTTTTTAGGGGAATATTTTGCTATTTTAATGCAGGTATAGATGGATTCAAAGTTGGTGCAAGAGGAAATGCTGTTATGGTCGAAGTTGGAATGTTTAGTGTCAGAAAACCAGCGATGCTAATTTTTAATGTAAAATGTATCTGCTGAATATTATCTTTCAAGCTATCTCAGAAGTCTGTTACATTAAAAAGTATACACATGGATAGATATTTCATAAGACCTGTAAATTATCTCACAGTTGGTTATTGATCAGCTTATAAAGACAAGTAAATAATTACTTTCAGAGAATAACCAGAAAAAGAATGTGAAAAGATTAAGGAAATATAATAGATGTTAAGAAAGAGAGCAGTTATTACACCAGTGAAAACTAAAACAACAAATCCAGGAAACAGTGTTAGGTTTACCTGGGAAAACAGATTCTTCCTTTAAATAATAAGTTTAAGAATTATAGACTTAATTAAACTTTTTGCCCCTGAAAACTACCCTAGTATTGTGGATTCTAAACATAGATTAATTTATCCAAAAGTAAAAAAAATAATATTTCTGACAGTTTGGCTAAACAGTAATTTAGTAAATATTTTGATATGGTTTCCTTATTTTTAATAATTGAGGAACATTATTGAGGGCCAAAGCAGTTCTACTACAACAAAAAAATTTGAAAGTAGATCTATTCCTTTCTATTTGGTAGATTGGACATACATACCATGGGATTTTATTAGAAATGAGAGAACAGATCATCTTGCTCATAAAATATTTAAAATGTTTGTTAAGGAAAATGCCATCCCAAAGACTTCATACAGACATATCAGCTATTTTATGTCACAACTACCACTTAAAAAAGAATGTCCCAAGGAGTAAAAAGGCAATTGCTATTTTTCTTTTATCTCTCCTGCTTTAATTTTTACTCTGTGGTCATCTCCCCTGTAGAAGATTTTAGGTGAAAATTACATTTATCATTATATTGTATTGTTCTCATTACCAGTAAGTAGACACACTAACTATAGTAAATTTAGATGTGCACAATATGTTAAAAAATTATAGGGAACAATCTAGAAAGTTAGCTATTAAATTATATTAAAGAATGATTTTGTAAGTTAGATTTATCTATTCAGGGATTAGGTATACAGATGTAGATATTTCAATTTAAAATTCTAAACATATTTAATGAAAGAATAGGATTTCACTGAGTTAATATTTGCTAAAGGAAACTAATTAATAGATTTCAGGAACCTTGTCTAGCTCTTTTCAAGATGATGTGAGGTGAATAAACCAACCTGTAATAAAGGTGATCATTTACTAGTTTATAGATTGACACGACTCTCACGAAGGTTAAGTTTTCTTCCATCCGTTTTCTTTTTTTCTCGTTAAATTTCTTCATGCTGTTTTCTACAACATGTTCTCTGATGAGCCTGGAATCATTGGTGCACACAGGCAAACAGCCCATAAATTCTCCCCATAAATACAAATATGTGCTCACATTCACATGCCCGTAGAGACAGAGGTTTCGGCTGTAAGGTGAAGCGATTTTCAAGCTTGTGTGTTTAGGACACTTTTATTCTCAGCCGTCAGGATGCAGTGCTGTAAAGATCCTCGGAGTGGAGCTCAACCCCAGCCCACGGCAGTCTCTGAGGGCCTTACCACCTTGGTGCAAGGTCATTCACATCCCCTCCCTCCTCCTTGCTCCCCTTTAGCCAACTGGGAATTCAACAATACAATCTTGACTAGACTCTTCAGACTATACCATTAGCTTATTGAGCAACTGCACCTGCTTTTAAATTTTAATGATGCATTTTAAATATGATAAATAGAGTATACTTGAACAGTTTTATGCAAGTCGGATAAACTGATCTCTGTTACTCTTCAAACATCACTTTCTGAAGAATAGACTTGTAATCATAAGGTTGATTTAGTTACAGAAATGCCTGTGGCTTTCAAACGACTGCTGTTTTGTCCCAGTGAATAGAGATTGGAAACAAGTTTTAAGGGTTTTATAAATGGAAGAATTTTAACTTAGAATTGATGAGAAAAAAAAATAAGTTTTACCAATACTCTCACTGACAGTGTTTAAGGAAACTCTGTTTACTGAAACACTACAAAGGTGACATGTAGAAATTACCACGGAAGTGATTCAAGACTCCATTATTGCATTGCTTAGGAAAACAGAATTCAAGACGATTTGCTATGGTAATTGCCTGATTAAGACAAGAAATCATCTGGAAATCAGATTGATTTAAAACCTGGGATCTTCTAGCACATCCTAGACACCTTTAATCTTATAATTCCACAGGGAGCTGACAGTGACCCAGAAGGAGTGACAGAAGGAAACAATTTTATTGTGGAGGGGAAGACTACGTAATCTGTGAAATAAAATAGAATACTGAGGTGGAAGATCGAGGCAATTCCCCAGGTAATTTTAATTACCCCAGATATCTAGATATTTCACAGAAAGAGAAGACACTTGATTTAAATGAATAGGATGTTAAATTAGTTTCTGAAGTTTTACTTTAGTTTCTTAAAAAACTTTTGAAACATCATTATCTTTTAAGGTGTCACTTCTTTGTAAATATAAAAATCTCTATCACTGGATAAGAAATATTTTGTGTTTCCTGAATAAGTGACATTCCTCGTTTGTTTAAATTTTTTTTTCTTCTTTCTGATATGAGTGCTATTGCACATACATTTATCTTTGTGTGGCTCTTTTGAAGTGTTGCATATATATATTTTAAAAATACATAAGAAGCTGCATAGCTAAAATCTGAAACAATCATCTTAAAATAGTCTTCATTTAAAGGTAAGTATAGATGGTATCAGAAAGTATCAGTGTTTTCTGAAAAGGAGCATTAGCAGAATAAATCTAATGCAATAATACAATATTATAAAAATGGTCCAATTTAGTCCTAAATTTCTCATAAAGCATAACACAAAGTCCTATAGAATTACAAAGTAGGATCTTGAAAACACATACCATATGCATATGCATTTATATCCAAATTACTAGCATTTAAACAAGATTATGGACAATGCAGGCGATTTTAAAAGGAAAAAAAAATCCTTTTTAACATGCATATACAGGAATAGAGAAAATAAAATTCATATGATAAGAATCTCATTTTTTTAATGAGACAATTCACCAGGAGTATGCATTTTTTTTATGACCAGGAAGAAGAATCATTTGTTTTATCCAACAGTAATTTTATATACAGCTACTCCTATATCTTTCCTTCTGTCACAGAATTTGGCGATGGTTCAGTATGAACTAAACCCTGAAGTTAATTTAATAAATTGCATAACCCACAATAGTGGAAGGAATCAGGAAATTAGACAGGAATAATAGATAGTGTAATGTATTTCACATATCAAATGACAATATTTATCATCATGCTTTGCGATATATTAACTAATTTGTGTTACTCTTTTAATATATTTTAAAGCTTTTTTTATACATTTAACTAATTTGTTGATTCTGCAAACCAGCTGGTTTTAGAAAACAAATCAACTTTCTGGCAAATGGCAAGATGAGAAACCAGACCCAGACTAAGATCTTCCTGGTCTCAGGAGACCTGGGTTCCATCTGCCTTTGAGGAACCAATGGGATATGTGGGCCCCCTTTATCTCACTTGATTTGGAGTCAGTGATGCTGAGGTTTCTTTCAGATCTGAAGTTTTTTGAATGTGAAGGTATTTATGTTTCTAGTATGGCACATCTCAGCCAACACCACAGTGAATCATTTGTGGGTTTTGTTCTCCTTGCTAGACTGTGAACTCTTCCTGAGCAGGAATTGTAACATCTAATGTCAGCATCCTGAGAGCTGAGCACAATGCCTGACACATAGTTACGACCTAAAAAGATGTGATTAAAAAACACACACACAAATACAGATATAGACATATAGTATATATAGGGCTTCCCTAGTGGCTCAGTGGTAAAGAATACACCTGCAATGCAGGAAATGTGGGTTTAATCCCTGGGTTGGGAAGATCCCCTGGAGAAGGAAATGGTAACCCACTCCAATATTCTTGCCTGGGAAATCCCATTGACAGAGCCTGGCAGTCTAGAGGTCTATTGCGTTGCAAAGATCCAGACATGACTTAGTGACTGAACAACAACAAGATATGTATAAATCTTGTACATATGTATATATGTAAATATATATATGTATGTATACACACACACACACACACACACACACACACCCCTATGATTTTTCTGGTAAACATCAACAGTTCAATGAATTTCACTCTACAGGGCCTCTTATGGAGACAAATCAACTAAGCACATTATGCCTCCTTTCCACTATATAGAAAAAGGGTAAAATGTGTTCCTTATCATAGAAAAAAAAACAATAAAGCTGCACACGCTTAATTCATAAACATTATATAGAGACCATGGGCAAGATAACCTTCTGGAGGAGAGGGAAAGATGAAATTCTAGGGCTCATGTGCACCCTGGCCTCTGGTGATATTACAAACACGTGCACATTTGCTCTCATGTGCTTTTGGACATTAATTTACTCGAAACTGAAGTGAGTCCAAAATCTATTTCTATTCTGGCAGAGTAGCATGCCAGAGCTTTTTTTCTTTATGTACTTTTGGCATATATTCAATTATAATTAATTCTTAAATATAATATTTCAGTTTCATTCTGGTTTGAAAATGCTAAGTCTCGTGAAAGTTCTCTTGCACAAATAAGGACTAATCTTTGCCTAAAAAGTAGTGAAAGTAGAGGTTGGTTTTGTAGATAGCAGTAAAAGAGGTAAGATTTTTCAAATACAACACATGAATTGAAAAGGCTTCTATTTGTACTTGTAAGGCAGAGTGAAAATCCACACATTGAAACTTAAATTTTTTTTTTTTTACTTTTTTGTTTCCTTTTTTGTTTTCAGTATCTTCCATTAGAATGCAATAGCAGATACATATTCTTTTCTGCTATATTCTTAGTGCCTGATGTATAGTGGTTATTTAATAAACATTTAAGGGGCTTTCCTGGTGGCTCAGAGGTTAAAGCATCTGCCTGGAATGCTGGAGACCCGGGTTCGATCCCTGGGTCAGGAAGATCCCCTTAAGAAGGAAGTGGCAACCCACTCCAGTACTCTTGCCTGGAGAATCCCATGGAGGGTGGAGCCTGATAGGCTACAGTCCATGGGGTCGCAAAGAGTCGGACATGACTGAACGACTTCACTCACTTCACTTCACTTACTGAGTTGACTAATACAGTTCCAAGAATCTATGGAACACCTACTATGTGCAGTATTTTGCTAGTGATTAAAGATGCTCACTGATATCAAGAAGCAATGGCTAGGTCACATGTAGTAATTAGAAAAACATAAAAGATAATCTATAATGAAGTGCAGAGAAATTGCTGTAGAAGATGATATTTTTTGATAAGGGTGTGAAATAATCAATAAGTTCCATATGGTTTAGTGACAGATGTCTTCATATAGGCATTAGCACTTGAGTTTAACCTTGGATAATGTGTTATGTATTATATATATTAGGGCTTCCGGGTGGTTCAGTGGCAAAGAATCTGCCTGCACTGCAGGAGATGCAGGAGATGCAGTTTTGACCCTGAGTAGAGAAGATTTCCTGGAGGTGGGCATGGCAACCATTCCAGTATTCTTGCCTGGAGAATCTCATGGATAGAGGAGCCTGGCAGGCTACAGACCATTGGGTCACAAAGAGCTGGACAGGACTGAAATGACTGAGCATGCAGGCATGCATTATATAGCAAAATGGAGTAACCATTATATATATTACAATATAGGTTAAATGTGTAGTAGAATTTCCCAAATTCCAATACAGGAAAGAAGTGCGACTGAATGTCTATTGGGACAATGAGGAAATTTCTTTGATGATAAGAGAGGTTGTAAATGGAAAGTAGCTTGCAGACTTAGCATAGGTCCAATTATGAATGGAGGAGAAGGGGATGACAGAGGATGAGATGGTTGGATGGCATCACCGACTCAATGCACATGAGTCTGGGTAAACTCCGGGTGTTGGTGATGGACAGGGAGGCATGGCAAGCTGCAGTCCATGGGGCTGTAAAGAGTCACACATGACTGAGTGGCTGAACTGAACTGAATTATGAAGGTCCTTAAAAGAGTTAGACAATTTTTCCCCTGATTTAGTAGACAAATAAGCGATACTATGAAGGTGGTATTTTAGGAAAATTAGTCTAGCAGTGACATTTAACATCATATGGAATGTTGATGGTATCTGAAACCTGGGTGACCATTTCAGAGACAATTGCAGTTATTCATAAATTAGATCATGTGGGCATAAAGGCATAGTCAAAATGAAGTAAGGCAGAATCCAAATGACATTCATTGTAAAGAAAGAATTGGATGTTTTAAAGTAACTATAGTAGGAGGTGAAGGGGAGGGGATATGCCAAAGGGGATTAGAAGATTTTGGTTCAGAGTAACAAGGAGAATATTGCATCTCTTGATAGAGGAGTGTGGAGGGAGAGTTGGTTTTGAGGAAAACGAGAGAATGTGACTTGGGGTAGATACAGCTGAGATCTGGTTGCCAGCTTGCAGATTATTAACTCATTCAACATCATTTATTTGTCACTTACCATGTGCTTCCCTGGTGGCTCAGAGGTTAAAAGCGTCTGCCTGCAATGTGGGAGACCTGGGTTCGATCCCTGGGTCGGGAATATTCCCTGGAGAAGGAAATGGCAACCCACTCCAGTATTCTTGCCTGGAGAAGCCCATGGGCAGAGGAGTCCATGGGGTCCCAAAGAGTTGGACACGACTTCGCTTTCCCTTTCGCTTTTGCTTTACCATGTGCTAGATAACATGCCAGGCAGGAGGGATCCAAGTGCAGAAAAGAAATGCATGTTCCCCTCCTCCAGGGAGGAGGTACTATCCTCCTGAAATCCTCAGTGTGAATGGCAGGAAACCAGACCTACAGACTCTGCCTTTTGGAAGAGAGACATAGACAAAGTGAGCAGCATGTGTAGAAACTTGAAGGAAGAGAACCTAGAACATTCTAGAGGATAGCTAAGTGTAATTAAAGTATACACGTTCTACTCAATTCAACTTGCTTCTAGCTTTGGTCTTCACCTTGGCCTATGTCAGTCATGAAGTGAAGTGAAGTGAAATTGCTCAGTCGTGTCTGACTCTTTGCGACCCCATGGACTGTAGCCTACCAGGCTTCTCCCTCCATGGGATTCTCCAGGCAAGAGTACTGGAGTGGGTTGCCATTTCCTTCTCCAGGGGATCTTCCCGACCCAGGGATCAAACCCGGGTCTCCTGCGTTCTAGGCAGACGCTTTAACTTCTGAACCACCAGGGAAGCCCTATGACCAACTAGTATATCGGTCATCAGTTCAATTCAGTTCAGTCGCTCAGTCGTGTCCAACTCTTTGCAACCCCATGAATCACAGCATGCCAGGCCTCCCTGTCCATCACCAACTCCTGGAGTTCACCCAAAGTCATGTGCATTGAGTTGGTGATGCCATCCAGCCATCTCATCCTCTGTTGTCCCCTCTTCCTCCTGCCCCCAATCCCTCCCAGCATCAGAGTCTTTTCCAGTGAGTCAACTCTTCCCATGAGGTGGCCAAAGTATTGGAGTTTCAGCCTCAGCATGAGTTCTTCCAATGAACACCCAGGACTGATCTCCTTCAGAATGGACTGGTTGGATCTCCTTGCAGTCCAAGGGACTCTCAAGAGTCTTCTCCAACACCACAGTTCAAAAGCATCAATTCTTCAGTGCTCAGCTTTCTTCACAGTCCAACTCTCACATCCATACATGACTACTGGAAAAACCATAGCCTTGAATAGACGGACCTTTGTTGACAAAGTATTATGTCTCTGCTTTTTAATATGCTATCTAGGTTGGTCATAACTTTCCTTCCAAGGAGTAAGCGTCTTTTAATTTCATGGCTGCAGTCACCATCTGCAGTGATTTTGGAGCCCAAAAATATAAAGGCTGACATTGTTTCCCCATCTATTTCCCATGAAGTGATGGGGCCAGATGCCATGATCTTCGTTTTCTGAATGTTGAGCTTTAAGCCAGCTTTGTCACTCTCCTCTTTCACTTTCATCAAGAGGCTTTTTAGTTCCTCTTCACTTTCTGCCATAAGGGTGGTGTCACCTGCATATCTGAGGTTATTGATATTTCTCCCAGCAATCTTGATTCCAGCTTGTGCTTCTTCCAGCCTAGCGTTTCTCATGATGTACTCTGCATATAAGTTAAATAAGCAGGGTGACAAAATACAGCCTTGACGTACTCCTTTTCCTATTTGGAAGCAGTCTGTTGTTCCATGTCCAGTTCTAACTGTTGCTTCCTGACCTGCATATAGGTTTCTCAAGAGGTAGGTCAGGTGGTCTGTTATTCCCATCTCTTTCAGAATTTTCCACAGTTTATTGTGATCCACACAGTCAAACCAGTGCACAAAAACTGGATCCATTTCTTAGGATAAAATTGAAACATGTACACTAATTAAAATAATGAATGTCCATAAGGGTGATGTACACAAATTTACATAAAAATTAGTAAGTAACTCCAGACATTTTTGGTTAAGAAGGACTTAGAAAATCATCTATCTTTTTCATAGAAGTGATACTATGTGGCCTTCTGGTTACTTATAGGTCCTATTTTGTCCATTCTACTTGGAATGAAGTATAACTGAATCCTCTGTATCCTGACAAAGGTATATCCCACACAATACCACTTCATCCACTAATATGAGAAAGGAAAAACAAATTTGCAACATGGGTCCAAGAACCTTCTATAAAATAAGAGACTGAGACCTCAGTTTTTTTTTTAATCTCTGCAGTTAAAAATTAGGGCAACCCATTGGGCTTCCCTGGTGGCTCAGATGGTAAAGAATCTGCCTGCAATGTGGGAGACCTAGACTTGATCCCTGGGTTGGGAAGATCTCCTGGAGAAGGGAATGGCTTCCCACTCCAGTTTTCTTCCCTGGAGAATTCCATGGATAGGTAGAGGATCCTGGTGGGTTATAGTGGGATCGCAGAGAGTTGGACACGACTGAGCAAGTAACACTTTCAGTTTCATTGGAAAGAACTAAGGTGGCTAAGGTTAAAGCAGTGAGAAGACATTGATGATTCCAAAGGAAAACTTTAATCCAGTGACCCAAGCATAATCCAGGTATATACGGGTTGAGAGGGAGGGCAGATCTAGCACCATGTGTGAGTGAGACTAGAGCCCCTTAGGACTCAGAACTCCTGGCGTTCTATCATGCTCACAGGAAAACAACTGTAAATATGAATATAAACTGGTATAGCCTGAGGCCTAAAGCAGTCACAGAAAAAGATCTGTTAGACTGCATGTGTTCAGAAATAGCAGCAGTAGTGGACTGAACAGATTCTCCAGTTCTCTCTTGTTGAAGGGTTGGATTGGCCCACCTGTGAATCAGGAAGACTGGACAAGCTGAGATCAAGGAGGTCACAAAGAAAAGACAGAACCTCCTGCTTAAAAGAATGGTGTGTGCATTTTCAAAAGATTAGCAGAAAGAGGGGAAGAGTTGTAGCTCCCAGTACTTCATAGGATTGTTGCAAGGATTAAACAAATTCATACAGAAGCAGACTTACAGACTGAGAGAATAATTTATGGTTACCAGGGGGCAAGGGTGGAGGGAATAGTTAGGGAGTTGGGGACTGAGATGTACACACTGCTATATTTAAAATGGATAATCAAGAAGGACCTACTATATAGCACACGGAACTCTGCTCAATACTTTGTAACAACCTAAATGGGAAAAGTATTTGAAAAAGAATAGATATATAGATATGTAAAATAAATAAATGCCAACCAGAAAAACAAAAATCTAATCATTATATAACTTTAAATATACTTTATATAATCCATTTGAAGCATGTATTTAGAAGAGTAGATTGAAATAATAAGGCATAACATTGAGGCTTTTCTGAAAAATAATACACTTAAGCCAACTTAACAGTTTAGAGATAATAAAATATCATTGTGCTTACCTCAAAACAAACAAGCAAACAAACAAAAAACACTTAGAACCATGTGTGATGTATGTTAAGTCCTCAATATTGAGAACTTGATTTGGTGAAGTGGCTCATACCAGAAGATATGGAAAAGATCTTTTCTTGATAGAGAATTACTACCTGGAAAGCAAAATCATCAGAAGTATACTTCATGATCATGAGACAAAAGCAAGGTCACATTGGTGTTAAGTTTTCTTAATAGAATCTGTATGGATGATAATACCAAAGGAAACCTGGTGATGAAGTCCAAGTGGTGAAGTCTTTCTATGCCCTGGGCAGTTTCAACATGAGTGACCTTAACGCTCATTTGTTACTCTGCCTTTTCTCATTTGGGGCTCACCAGCTTTCTCCCACTTTTATGGATCATATTTTTTTCTTAAGTCATGTTAACATAATCAACCATGTTAACATATTCAACCAGATATTGTCATACACCTGGGAACAATTCTGACCCTATGTCTGAAATTTAATCTTAGTGTTATGTGGCATGCATCCTAATGGGTGTCCTAATACATTCCTTTAAAACCATCTCTCCATAGACATTGAGGAGAGAAGATGACAGAGAGATGAATTTAGAGGAAAAGCAGTGAAGGATATGTTTCCTGAAGTAGATTTTAGGTCATAAACTCATTGGATAGGGAAGGCCTTGCCACACAGTATGTCTTATAGGTCTTCCAGCAGCACCACTTTAGGATGAAATTCTTCTGCATTCCTACATCATGCTTCGTCTGATCTGATTGTAGGAATGAACCATTATTTCCTGAGGTCAAAAGAATTTGTAGAAGCGCTCTAAATGTTACCATCAATCATCCCTAAGAAAATAAGAAGGTATAAGATTATGGGTGGGAGATTGTCTCATTTTAGTAACAAAAAAGGATGTATTTTAAAATCTATAAATGATAATCCCACAGTTTGTCCCTACTAGTATTCTAGAATAGTTAGTCAACATAGCAAGTGACACTAAAAGTCAACATGGATTCAAAGGCTGTGCTTGCTAATCCCATTTCCTTCTAGAGAGCATCGCTGGATCACAAGATGACGTAAAAGGTGCTGAGTATATCTGACAACTTGTCATGAAACCACTGTGGGTAAAATGGGAATGTGGTGACTGGATTATGTCAGAGGGACCCTCAAGTGACTGGTCATTCAAATTCAAACACCAATATAGCAAAGAGCAGAGTCTTATGTCCACTGTTATGGAACTGCTTAGGTATTCTTTCTTTCAAAGATGAAGAGAATTTCTTCTTAAAACTGTAGATAGAATTGAGTGGAGAGGTCTATCAAACTGCCAGTTGGATAAGTATGGGATTTGAGCACTTGTCCACAGGCTGTACATAAAGTTCAAACCAAAAAGATCAAGGCAGTGTTTCCTTACTTGGAGTGGTTCTCCATCAGTCAACTTTTACTGAGATACATTTGGAAAAATGACCTTGAACTCAGTCTACGTACCTAAAGAGAAAAGTACTCTATTACGTATTTCAATGATTATTGTTCCCTGCACTAAAAGACCTTAGGGAAGGAAGAATTCCAAAATGGCAGCTGCTGCTTGAACAGAATGTAACTGAGGCTTTGGAAATTTGACAGTAGGTACAGTTGTATGCACTCCTTGCTTCTCCCCTAACACTTGGGGGTCCAGTTATGTATAATAACAAGAAGAAGAATGTTTCTGATTAAAGGCATACTGTATATTATATGCATAATTTTAGAATAAGTGAAACAGTGACATGCTATTTCTATTTAGATTTCTGGGCTCAGCACTGGATTCTACTAATGGACATTGAAATAAAAGTTAAATATTGTAGCTGCTAACTTGTCCTCTTCCCCAAAATTCCAGGTTTTGCCAATATGCTTTCACCTAAGAATCCTAACTGATATAGGAACAGTTGACTAACTGTCTTTGGAAAAAGGGCCCTACTCACCCTGATAGAATCCATTGGAAGTGTTCTCTGGTCTTGGTTTTGTGCTTCCTTTCATATAGTGTAAGCTCAGTGAGGACAATAATTCCTTATGCACCTGTACACAAATTCTAGTATGTTATTTATTATGGAATAAAATTTCAATTCTCATTGTTGCCCTGTTGGCAGCAAATGTGTGTCTTCCCCCATCCCTTCTCTCTTGGTGTTCTCCAGTTGATTAAAGCAGATTGCTTTTCTATAGAGAAAAGTTATAAACTCAAAGTATTTCATCTTCTTAGTGAAGCCCAACTATTCTCTTTTAGGTTAGTAAGCAGACAATGGATCCATACGGCATCTTCTGAAATATCCGTAGGATATTTTCTATCAACATTAACCTCATTGGTGGGAAGCTACTATTTCTGCACAAGTACTATCATTTCGATAGCTCCTCCTTGTCAGTTTTTTTTTAAACAAAATGTATTAGAACTGTACTTTAGAGAAATAACAGAGATTTATCTCTCCCCTTTATCTTGTTGAAGAAAGCATGATTACACTGATTTCTCCCTTCAGGTTTTTGCCCGGAATAGTGAAAGCTAAAATATTCATTTTGGTATCATTTACCAGAGTTAATTATAACACAATCACTAACCCAAAATACCTTAGTTTCCAGCTTCATTTAACTCCATTATAATTACCCTTTACTTCAATCTGCAAAGTCCTTTGCTTTTGAGGGTGGGAGTAACTGGGAGGTACAGTGTAAAAATATTTTAGGTATTAGAAGATGAAATGACCTTTTGTATTACTCACTTTTGAACCATATTTCACTTTTTGGCAGCTAAAAAGTACAAGTTGCCATGGAAATGAACAATGGTATTAAAGGTGGGTATGCACTCAATGGTCTCTATCATTCTCCTAAGTAAGCAGAAATGTTTGAGTTAAATGATAGGAAATGCAAGATGCTCTTACACATTATTATGAAAAGATGTGCAATTTTGGATGATATGCTGTAAATTTCAATACTCCATGCAAGGCAGGAAACTCTAGTGGTACAGGATTAGGGAATAATAAAAAATGTTCCATTAATAGATGCTGGAGGAAAATGTGTGGAATAAAAATGTTCTGGTAGTTCAGATTCATACTTAGGCTCGATAGTTTTATTTTGAACTGTATATTAAGTGCACTTCTTTTTTTTTCCAACTTGTAATATAAATCTCATTACAAGGTACAGATTAAGTACTTAAAAATCTTGAGTTTGTGCTTCAACTTCATGGGCAATGAGTCAGAGATTTCAACCTTTATAAATGGAATGTATTAATATGCACGTAGAGCTGAATCCCACCTAGATGTCTGGCGAGCAGAGAGATAATACTGAAATTTCAAGATGGGAACTATTAGAGAAATGTGGTGTCTAGAGTTAAATAGCTGGACTCAGAAAACACGAGTTCTGGTCTTGGAATATGAAATGTGACCAGATATTTTTGATTCACCATTTCCCTTAATTTTTTTTTTTTTAAATGAAAAGTGCTGGTTTTGTGTTCTGGAAAGAAGCGGAAATGTGGGAATGAATTAATTATTTCATAAGCTCCTTGAAAATTCAAAAACAATCACTGAACAAGTGGCCCAAATCTGTAAAAGGTGCAGCCTTCAATCACTCTTCTCACTCTTCCGCATACCAGATCTAAGGGCTGTGGAGTGCTTGGTTCCCCAACTGTTCTCATCACGGGCAAAATTTTGAAAAAAAAAAAAAGCAGTGCTCAATTTATGTTTTTCACACCTAATGAGGTGAGAAATTCTAGGCAGGCCCCCAAAACATTTTCAGTGTACTGGAATTTGATCTCTGTGAAATTTAGCAGTTTCATCGTGACAGTTTTAGCTGAATTTTGCTTAGTTCTCCCTTGCATTGTTTTAAGCTTATGCTACATTTTCATTGCTGATAACACAGATGGCACCAAAAAGAAGCCAGTGAAATCCTACTTTTTTTTTGAAGTGCAGAAGAAAGTGAAAATTCACATGAAAAACTCTCAAGTTATTGAAGTACCCTTTAAAAATATAACGTTAGAATAAGAATGTCACAACGTTCCTTGGGACATTTTATTAAAAAATGGAGAGAGGACATAAAATATCTTTGCCATTAAAACATAATGTTTACTGGATATCAATCACAAGTTATGTCTGTAAAGTTTTTAGAGTGGGGGCATTTTTTCAAGACATTGGAAAAAAATTTGCCAAATGTGTTTGTGTGTTAATGATGTTTTGCTTTTTTTCCCACATATATATTAGTTAATTCTTCAAAGGTATGTCAATTCCTTTAGGTCACTAGACATTCAGAGCTGTCATATTATTACTTTTGTGCAATTAGGTGATAATCTTCACAGGTTTTAATTGATACTAAGGAAGCAACTTAACTCACCAAGAAAAGAAAACTAAATATACTATTTGATGAATTATCCAGTCATCTTGTCAAGTCTAGGTAAGTTGGGAGTGAGGGTGATTGGTAAATCTCTTTTTAAATTGAGAGGAGAAGATAAGCTACATACTACCAGCTACCCATTTTTCTTCACAATTGCATTGCCCATTCCAACAATATCATAGATGATTGCAATGACTTTTTAACCAGTCCCTTTGATCACAGGCTTATTTTCCAAAACTAATGTACATACTGATATGGGATGTCTTCCTGAAGTACTTCTTTAGTCATTTCTTTGCTCAAAAACAATCAATAGCTTCTCCACAATATATCTTAAGTTTTAGCCTGTTGTTCTCACAAAATCCACTTGGTGTACTGAACCCTGCTGAAGACAGGCTGACTGTAGACCAGGCTGAGTTTGAGAACCAAACCCAGCACTTAGATTACTTACATACTCTGTAACCCATCTGCTGAATGGGGATAACAATAATAGTACCCACCTTCTAGGTCTTTTGTGAAAATGAAATGATTTAAAACAGGTTAATGCCTAGAGTGGTGCCTAGCACTCAGGATGAGTTTATTCAGTGTCAGAGATCACTTTTCCTACAGCTGGCCCTGTGACTAAGCTCTTGCTTGTCCCTACCTGATGTGTCTCCCTGGTTCTGCATATCCAACAATCACTCCCCTTCAAGGCCAGAGTCAGATGCTTTGTTGCTGTTGTTCAGTTGCTAAGACATGTCTGACTCTGTGTGACCCCAGGATCTGCAGCATGCCAGACTTTCCTGTTCTTCACTATCTCCTTGAATTTGCTCAAATTCATGGCCATGGATTTAGTGATGCTATGTAACCAACTCATCCTCTCCACTCCCTCCCCCTTTTGCCTTCAATCTTTCCTAGCATCAGGGTCTTTTCCAATGAATTGACCAAAGCATCAGAGGTTTGGTTCAGCATCAGTCCCTCCAATGAATATTCAGAGTTGGTTTACTTTAGGATTGACTGGTTTCACTCCTTGCAGTCAAAGGGTCTTCTCCAGCACCACAGTTCAAAAGCATCAATTCTTCGGTTCTCATCCCTCTTTATAGTCCAACTCTCACATCCATATTGGAAAATCCATATGACTATTGGAAAAATCATAGCTTTGACTAGATGGACCTTTGTTGGTTAAGTGATGTTTTTTCTTTCTAATATGCTGTATAAGTTTGCCATAGCTTTTCTAACAAGGAGCAAGTCTTTTAATTTCTTGGCTGCAATCACCATCCACAGTGATTTTGGAGCTTAAGAAAATAAAATCTGTCACAACTTCTACTTCTTCTCCTTCTATTTGCCATGCAGTGATGGGAGAAGATGCCATGATCTTTGTTTTTTGAATGTTGAGTTTTAAGCCAGTTTTTTGACTCTCTCCTTTCATGCTCACCAAGAGGCTCTTTAGTTCCTTTTCACTATCTGTTATTAGAGTGGCAACATCTATATATCTGAGGTTGTTGATATTTCTCCTGGCAATCTTGATTTCAGCTTGTGAGTCATCCAGACCAGAATTTTGCATGATTTTGCATACAAGTTAAATCAGCAGCCTGACAATATATAGCTTTGACATACTCCTTTCCCAGTTTTGAGCCAGTCAGTTCCATGTGAGAATCTCAGTGATTGTGTGTGTTAGTCTCTCAGTTGTGTATGACTCTGTGTGACCCCATGAACTGTAGCCCACCAGGCTCCTCTGTCCATGGAATTCTCCAGGCAAGTATACTGGAGTGGGTTGCCATTCCCTTCTCCAAGGGATCTACTCAACCCAGGGATCAAACCTGGGTCTCCCATATCACAGGCAGATTCAAGTATTGCTTCTTGCTTTATTATGAAGTTTGAATGATGATTAAAACCAAATGTGATGCTCTGAATTACCAAAGCTTCTTTCTTTTTAAAGATTTTTTTTTAATGTGGACCATTTTTAAAGACTTCATTGATTTTGTTACAATATTGCTTCTGTTCCATGTTTTGGTTTTTTGGCCACTAGGCATGTGGGATCTTAGTTCCCCAACCAGGGACTGAACCCACACCCCCTGAATTAGAAGGCAAAGTTTTAAGCACTGGACTCCCAGGGAAGTCCCCAAAGCATGACTTACTCCTATCACAATGCGTTTCTCTTAGCTTGCCTTATATTCTAGTTACATGCATGGTGTCTTTATCTTGCCTGTGGGAAACTGAAACCTTTAGGGGCCAAGATGACATTTCATACATTACAATCCTCAATATGTCAAAATAGTAATTATTCACAGTAAACATTGAAGAACATCTCATTAATAACTATTACAATATCTTTTAAAATGGGAAGTTCATGTTAGTCTGTGTCTAGATTCCATTTTGTAGCATGAAATTTTAACAAATGTGTCCTGATAGCTCAGATGGTAAAAAAATCTGCCTGAAATGTAGCAGACCTGGGTTTGATCCCTGCGTTGGGAAGTTTCCCTGGAGAAAGAAATGACAACTCACTCCAGTATTTTTGCCTTGAGAATTCCATGGACAGAGGAGCCTGGTGGGCTATACTGCATGGGGTCTCAAAGAATTGGGCACGACTGAGTGACTAACACTAACTAAATAAAAGTTCTCTAATAGATGGTTTGTTAGCATTAGTTTCCCCTGGGTTTAATGAAACAAAACTAGGATAATTTCTTTTGAGAAAAAGTTATATTTTTCTTTATGGTAGAGTATACATTTTGTGTTGCATGTTACTGTGTAATGGTCTTAGATATTTAAATTTAATTCTTAGAGTTTTAAAAGTGCAAGCTTAATATTTTATTTTTCTCCTCATGGGATCATCTATTAATATCTGCATGCATAGGGAAATTTATTCAAAATTCACACTATGGTATTGGCCCACTGAGATCTCTTCAGATTTCTATAGATCTTATCCCTCTTTCTTCTTTCTATTCACCCATTTTCCAAGCATAACTTAATGCTTGAATTCTAGGTTTCAAGAAAGTATGGAGAAGTATATTTACAAAATCCAGATATTTTTCATCCGAATTTCAGCCAAGAAGCAACTTATCATGCCACTGAAGCAAGATATGTCACTATGGAATTTGATTTATTACACGCTTCAGTTCTTAATGGAACAGAATAAGGCAATCTACCATGATTGTTGCTTCGAGCATAAGGTTAGGGAAGAAGTAATGCAAACAACCTCAAAATGGGGATGATGGAACCTGTCTGCTTCTCTCCAGGCTTCTGGCTGACACCCACCTTGGATCCTCGGGTCACCCTCAGTCAGATCATCTCCATCATCAGCCTCCTCGCATGACATCTGAACAAGCTGAAAAATTATTTTTTTTTTAAATTGGAAAAATGAGTGGTTCTCCTGCATCCTCTGTGGAAAATTTGGAAGACTACTTTGTAAATATGAGAAATTCATGAGGCTCAATTGATTTATATCCTCCTTCAAGAGAATAGGGACTGAGGTAACAGAGAACCTTCTTATAACTCATGCAACTCATTGCAAGGTCAGTAGCCAATAAAGACATCACCATTCATGATTAATTGTGGACGGGTCCACCCATTTGATTCCTTTTATCCCAGAGTCCTAGATAAATGCCATGATCAGGCCTTCAGTGTTCCAGCTTTGTCCTTCTTAGTTACCTAACAAGACATAACAAGGGAGGAAAATTAAAGAAAAAATGTTAAGCTGGTAAAATTTCATCTTAGAAGTAAAATACCACCTATACTGAAGAGATGTTTTTGCAGGATAAGAAATAAAAAAGAACTATTTGACTGACATGAGTGTTATCTTAATATGCTTGGCAACATAATTTACAGGTTTCTGCATTTCACTTTGTGTCTTAAAGATATCTAGTTCATTGCTCTTTTAGTAAATGAGAAATAAATTTGGATTTTTGTGGGTAAGCAGTGACTCAGACTTCTTCTCTGATGATATTTAACTATATTCACAGAGATAATCACTTATTGGTAACAGTTTCTAAGGTCACATTCATAGATGGTCATTCTTACTTATTTCCATAAACCAACTGATAAACTCAAATACATGTTACAAGCCTTTTTATTATCTCATGTTCATTTGGAACTTACTATGTATTTTACACAGGATTCTAATTTCCTCCCCCTACCCTGTGTTTGCAAAAGTAGGCTTACACAATGCTTATGTACTCTATATACCACACCAGCCTTATCCACAGTGTAGAAGATAAAGATTAGTAACATTGCCAAGTGTTTGTAGGAGACTGCTCAGTTTTCAAAATAATCTCATATTTTTTGATGCATAAAGTAATCCTGTAAGACACACATAGTATATCACCATTTTAACTCATTTGCAGATGAGAAATGAGGTATAAAAAAATCAGATTATTAGCTCTTAATAAGTATCAAAGCCAAACTGTATCAGAAGTAAGGATACCTGGAATTCATATTTCTTTTTCTCTGAACCTGATCCCCAAATCTGTTTAATTTTTAGCAAGCATTAACTATGTTCGAAACTGCAATGTGCAGAGCTGAAGGAAGCATACCGAAAATGCAGGTTTTGGCCACTGCATTTCAGAAATGGCATTTGTAGAGGAGAGGGAAAATATTACTATGCTACTTTAAAACACAATTCTGCCACTAAATGTGCGTGTGTGCTAAGTCACTTCAGTCGTGTCTGACTCTTTGTGACTCCATGGAGTAGCCCTCAAGACTCCTCTGTCCATGGGGATTCTCCAGGCAAGAATACCTGAGTGGGTTGCCACGCCCTCCTCCAGGGTATTTTCCAGACTTAGGGATGCAACCCATGTCTCTTACATCTACCTGCATTGACAGACAGGTTCTTTACCATTCACACCACTTGGGAATGTGATTTGTTTCCAGTGTAAATGGCTTTGATCAGAAAGTAAGGCTTCCAGGGTAGGGTTTCAATGGAAACTCCAAAACAAAAAGATAACCAGACTTCTCTGTGTTAGAAATGAATGTGAATTTCAGGGTGAAAGGGCAAAGAGTAAAGGAAGAAAGAGACGAGTGAAGGAAAAAGTTTTCTATGCCAGAATCAGGATAGCTACATAGAATACAGGCTGAGCGACTTCACTTTCACTTTTCACTTTCATGCATTGGAGAAGGAAATGGCAACTTACCCCAGTGTTCTTGCCTGGAGAATCCCAGGGACGGGGGAGCCTGGTGGGCTGCCGTCTATGGGGTCTCACACAGTCGGATAAAACTGAAGTGATGTAGCAGCAGTAGCAGTGAAATTATTCCAAGAGAAGGCATTTGCATATGGTTCTGAAATTGAATTCTCAGTTGAATCCCCAACGTGCAGTAAAATTTTCTATACTCATATGATCTTCATATGTATATCCCCCTACCCTTGAAATCAGGAAAAGCATCTGGGTTTCACAAATGGGTTTGTGAATAGTGTATATAAACTGGAGGAGGTGAGACAAGAAGAGCCTGAGAGGGGATAAAACACCAGATAATTTGTTGTTGCTGTTTAGTAGCTCAGTCTTGTCTGACTCTTTTTTGTGACTCCATGGACTGCAGCCCACCAGGTTCCTCTGTCCATGTGATTTCCCAGGCAGGAATGCTGGAGTGGGTTAGCATTTCCTTTTCCAGTGGATCTTCCCCATCTAAGGATTGAACCCGTATCTCCTGCACTGGCAGTCAGGTTCTTTACCACTGAGTCACCTGGAAAGCCCAAAACTAAATAATAGTGATTGTCAAAACAAAAACAGTTGGGAATTTTCAGAGAATTTGGGAAAGGTTAAGCTTTTTAGAAGAAAAGGTAAGCTCTTTAGGAGACCAAGCACAAAATTACAGCGAAGTGATTCAACTTGCTCATTCTGTATCACCTCAGTTTATTTCTGTTAACTTGCTTAATGTCTGTACTTTGATTTTTTTCCCCCAAAGTCTCCCTTGTATTCTATATTTCCTTCTAGTGGTTAACAATATAATTATGATGTCAACTAAACTGTGAAAATTCGTATCGAATTCAGGAAAGGTGAGAAAAAAAGCCTAACTCATCCAAAAATTGTTTACTTAATGATGGAAAGATGGAAAGGAAGAAAGTTTTGACGAAAGAACAGTCTCTGGATAGGCTCTCAGGGGCTCTTTGTTCTCTGACGGTCAAGGTGAATTTAGAACTCGAAGTTTCTTGGACCTGTGAATGTTGAAAGTTATCTTTCCCATGATTCCTGAGAATTTTCTAAGAGTTGTGCTTGCAAGCTTTTAGAAAAAATTACTTTTCTTGAAGTTTAGTTGATATACAATGTTGTATTAGTTTTAGGTATACAGCAAAGTGGTTCAGTTATATATATATATGCATATATATGAACTGATATATATATTGTTATTGTTGTTCAGTCATGTCCAACTACGACGCCATGGACTGCAGCATGCCAGGCCTCCGTGTGTGTGTGTGTGTGTGTGTGTGTGTGTGTGTATACACTTTTCAATTTTTTTTCCCTTATAGATTGTTCTAAAATATTAAATATAGTTCCTTGTGCTATAGAGTAGGTCTTGGTTAGTTATCTATCTGTTAATCCCAAACTCCTAATTTTGTTTCTCCTTTGGTAACCGTAAGTTTGTTTTCTATGTTTGTGGGTCTATTTCTGTTTTGCATATAAGTTTATTTGTACCATTTTTATATTCCACATATACATGATATCATATGATTTTTATCTTTCTCTGTCTTGCTCATTTCACTTAGTATGGTAATCTCTAGGTCCATCCATGTTGCCTTGCAAGCTTTTTGGCTTCCTGCTCCCCTATCCTTGAAAATCAAATCCTTTTAGCAGAACTCACACTCACACACACATGCATATCCACTCAACATTTTTTGTGTGTGATTGACCTTATTAAGCCTTGGGACATCGTAAGAACTGTCATAATGTACAAACCTTCTTCCTTTTCTTTACTTCCAGTCTCTTCCTATCTCCTCCACTGTTTTTCCCCCTTTCGGCCTCAAAAAAATTTCTCTCCGCATCTCTTATAACTTAAACATACCTTGTATAATTCAGTTGGTAAAGAATCTGCCTGCAATGCAGGAGACCCTGGTTTGATTCCTGGGCTCTGAAGATCCCCTGGAGAAGGAAATGGCAACCCACTCCAGTATTCTTGCCTGGAGAATCCCATGGACAGAGGGAGCCTGTCAGGCTACAGCCCATGAGGTCCCAAGAGTTGGACACGACTTGGTAACTAAACCACCACCAGGTATATCCATTGACTCCAGATTTATCTAATTTGTATATAGAGAAGATAATTTAATTAAATGCTTTATTTGAAAAAATAGTAGATTAATACATCTATGCTTTTGGGGGTTATCTGGCTAATAGAAATCCTGTTTTAGAAATCTTTGAATCCAAACAAACTCAAACAATGGATACAGCATTTTTTCTTTCCTGTTTTCACCTTTCTATTTCATCTGCTATTTCACTTTTGTATCAAATTGCTCTTCAAAAAAATCTTAAGCCTATTTCAAATTCTCACTAATTTCAAGTGATAACTAAAATCATTGGTTATAGATCTAGTGTCAAATAAGTCTTTATCTCTTCCTGTGGGCGGCTATCTTCTTGACTGATGCAAGTGAAAGAAAGAACTGCATTTCTTTTTTCTAGTTGAAAATGGACAATTTAGCCACCACATGTCTGCCAATGTACCTCCATATGAGATGTAATTATATGTGAAATAATAACCTTGCTGCCAAATAGTTTTCAGTGCTTTGCTTTATATGAGAAACAATACATTTTTCGTTCCAAAAGGCAATAAGATAATGACATTCAAGTCAATCTCTTGCTGCTTTTACTTTCTTACTAACTTTGAAGTCTCTCGCTCATCCCTCTCTAGTTTTCAATATGTTAAGATGACAATCTCTCATTATAATTAAGATAGCATAGCCTTTGGTTAATTTTCAGCTTAATTTTTTTTCTCTGAAAATGTATGTATTAAAAAAGTCTATTCTCAATTTATGATAACAGGTTTTAGAAAACACTTCTCTCATATAAATCATCATCTATTGGGAAGTGTTAGGAATTTATAATATACTATTTTCACTCATTTATTTTAGTGAATTAAAAGCCTGTTCAAATAAAAAAGGAGTCAAGCAAAAGCCAGTAATAATAACCAATATTTATTTAGCACTAACCATAGATCAGTTTTCATGCTAAGCACGCTGCTGCTGCTACTGCTGCTGCTGCTGCTAAGTCACTTCAGTCGTGTCCGACTCTGTGCGACCCCATAGACAGCAGCCATAGACGGCTCCCCCGTCCCTGGGATTATCCAGGCAAGAACACTGGAGTGGGTTGCCATTTCCTTCTCCAATGCATGAAAATGAAAGTGAAGTCACTCAGTCATGTCCGACTCTTAGCGATCTCATGGACTGCAGCCTACCAGGCTCCTCCGTCCATGGGATTTTCCAGGCAAGAGTACTGGAGTGAGGTGACATATTGCCTTCTCTGGCTAAGCATGCTAAGAACTTTAAACGCAGTCTCTCACTTGTTCCCTTCAAAATACCTATAAAGTAGTTGCTACCTTCTAATTTCCATTTTACATGTGCTAAGTTGAATTTTTTATACACAATTTTTTTTCTTTTCTTGCTTCTCAAGAAATCAGCCAACCTCTGTATCCAAGGCTGAGTAGATTTGCCGTTATAGGTGAAAGCAAAGTTGTCAGACACACAGACCTTTCTCTTGTCTCTTAATTTTAATATCCCAGACTCCGTGATGTAGAAGGATTGCAAGAAAGGGTGTACTAACATTTTAAGAAGAGCAAAATAGGGGAGAATGGAAGGCACAGAAACAGCAGAAACTTAAGGACTGGAAAATGAAAAGATTAACAGAGACCAGCTGTGTTAGTGACTAACTGCTGTTAAAACTAACCTCAATGCTCATCATAGTATCTGTTGATCAGAAATTCAAGAGCTACCTAGCTGGGTAGCTCTGGCTCAGGATCACTTATGATGTTGCAGCCAAGATGTTGTCCAAAGCTGCAGCATCTGAAGACTTGAATAGAGCTGGGAGATTTATTTCTAAGATAGTTCCTTCCTAATTGCTGCTGGCTATTGGCTAAAGTCTGGCTATTGTGTGGATCACAATAAACTGTGGAAAATTCTGAAAGAGATGGGAATACCAGACCACCTGACTTGCCTCCTGAGAAATCTATATGCAGGTCAGGATGCAACAGTTAGAACTGGACATGGAACAAACATCTATTTCTGCTTCATTGACTATGCCAAAGCCTTTGACTGTGTGGATCACAATAAACTGTGGAAAATTCTGAAAGAGATGGGAATACCAGACCACCTGACTTGCCTCCTGAGAAATCTATATGCAGGTCAGGATGCAACAGTTAGAACTGGACATGGAACAACAGACTGCTTCCAAACAGGAAAAGGAATACGTCAAGGGTGTATATTGTCCCCCTGCTTATTTAACTTATATGCGGAGTACATCATGAGAAATGCTGGGCTGGAAGAAGCTCAAGCTGGAATCAAGATTGCCGGGAGAAATATCAATAATCTCAGATATGCAGATGACATCACCCTTATGGCAGAAAGTGAAGAGGAACTAAAAAGCCTCCTGATGAAAGTGAAAGAGGAGAGTGAAAAAATTGGCTTAAAGCTCAACATTCAGAAAACAAAGATCACGGCATCTGGTCCCATCACTTCATGGGAAATAGATAGGGAAACAGTGGAAACAGTGTCAGACTTTATTTTTTTTGGGCTCCAAAATCACTGCAGATGGTGACTGCAGACATGAAATTAAAAGACGCTTACTCCTTGGAAGGAAAGTTATGACCAACCTAGGTAGCATATTGAAAAGCAGAGACATTACTTTGCCAACAAAGATCCATCTAGTCAAGGCTATGGTTTTTCCTGTGGTCATGTATGGATGTGAGAGTTGGACTATGAAGAAAGCTGAGCACAAGAATTGATGCTTTTGAACTGTGTTGTTGGAGAAGACTCTTGAGAGTCCCTTGGACTGCAAGGAGATCCAACCAGTCCATCCTAAAGGAGATCAGTCCTGGGTGTTCATTGGAAGATGCTGAAGCTGAAACGCCAATACTTTGGTCACCTCATGGGAAGAGTTGACTCATTGGAAAAGACTCTGATGCTGGGAGGGATTGGGGGCAGGAGGAGAAGGGGACGACAGAGGATGAGATGGCTGGATGGCATCACTGACTCGATGGGCATGAGTTTGAGTGAACTCCGAGGGTTGGTGATGGACAGGGAGGCCTGGCGTGCTGTGATTCATGGGGTTGCAGAGCTGGACACGACTGGGTGACTGAACTCAACTGATGGCTTTAAAGCCCTGCTTTAAAATCTTTGTATAACTACTGTTGATACCAATTGCAATTAATGGTTTTCATTAATTTTGCATTATGACCATTAAGCTTTCCTTCTACTACAATTTAAATTCTTTCATTCTGACCTCAGGTGAAATATAGTATAATCTGCAAACTACTGTACTTCATTTTTTAAAAAACCTTTTATTTTATGTTGGAGTATAGGCGATTAACAAGGTTGTGATAGTTTCAGACGGACAGCAAAGGGACTCAGCCATACATACACATGCATGCATGCTCAGTTGCTTCAGCTGTGTCCGACTTTGCAGTCCCAATGGACCATAGCCTGCCTGGCTCTTCTGTTCATGAGATTCTCCAGGCAAGAATACTGGAGTGGATTGACATGCCCTCCTCCAGGGGATCTTCTTGGTCAAGGGATTGAACCCACTTCTCCTGTGTCTCCTGCACTGCAGGCAGATTCTTTACCACTGTGTGGTTGGGGAATCCCAACCACACATATACATGTATCCATTCTCCCCCAAATTCCGCTCCCATCCAGTCTGCCACATAACATTGAGCTGAGTTCCCTATGCTATACAGTAGGTCATTGCTGTTTATCCATAATCTTAAATATAGCAGTGTGCACATGTCAATCACAACCCCTCTATCTCTTCATTCCATGCCACTCCCCTGCCACACCACCCTACCCCAGCAACCGTAGATTCATTCTCTAAGTCTGTGAGTCTGTTTCTATTTTGTAAATAAGTTCATTTGTATCATTTCTTTTTAGATTCTGCATATAAAGGATATCATTCTACATTTCTCTTTCTCTATCTGACTTACTACACTCAATATGACAATCCCTAGGTCTATCTATCCATGTTGTTGCAAATGGCATTATTTCATTCTTTTTAATGATTGAGTGTATATGTACCACATTTTCTTTATCCATTCCTCCATCAGTGTATACTTAGGTGCTTCCATATTTTGGCTATTGTAAACTGTGCTGTAATGAACATTGGCGTGCATGTATCATTTTGGACCATGTTTTTCTCTTGGGTATATGCCTAAGAGTGAGATTGCAGTGTTGTATGGTAGTTCTATTTTTAGTTTTTAATGAAACTTCCATACTGTTCTCCTTAGTGGCTGTACTGATTTATATCCCCACCAACAGGGAAGGAGGGTTCCATTCTCTCCACTCCCTTTCAGCCTTTACTGTTTGTGAATGTTTTGTTGGTAGCCATTCTGACTGGTGTGAGGTGATATATTATTGTAGCTTTTATTTGCATTTACTTAGGAAGTGGAAACCCACTCCAGTTTCCTTGCCTGGAAAACTCCATGGACAGAGGAGCCTGGTGGGCTACAATCCATGGAGTTGCAAAGAGTTGGACACGACTGAGCACACCACACCACCACCACAGTAACTAGTGGTGATGCCTCTTGGCCATGTATGTCTTCTTTGGAGAAATGCCTGTTTAGGTATTCTGCCCATTTTTTGATTGCCTTGTTTGTTTTGATGATGTTGAACCTCACGAGATGTTTATAAATTTTGAAGACTAATCCCTTGTGGATCACATCATTGGCAAATATTTTCTCTCAATCTGTGGGTTGTCCTTTTGTTTGGATTATTGTTTCCTTTTTGCAAAAGCTTTTGAATTTAAGTAGGTTCCCATGTGCTCATTTTTGTTTTTATTTCCATTACTCTGGAAGATGGATTGAAAAAGATATTGCTGTGATTTGTCAGAGAATGTTCTGCTTATGTTTTCCTCTAGGAGTTTTATGATGTCTGGTCTCACATTTAGGTCTTTAATATTTCTTGTCTTAAAGGAATTCTTGGTTTGAGTTGGAGTTCCACAGACCTAATAATCATGAATTAATTAATTAATTAATTAATGATTTTGATGATGTTTATACTGATCCTGCAGCTCTTGGAGCATAGCATATCTCAAGATAGATGACCCAGGAACTTCCTTGGTGGTCCAGTGGTTAAGACTCCAGGTTTCTAATGCAGGGGACATGAATTCAATCCCTGGTCAGGGGACTAAGATCCCATATGCCACATAGTGTGGCCAAAATTTTTTTTTTAATTAAAAAAAAGATAGGTGATCTAGATATGTGCTGCATAGGGAAGTTGTTGGAAAGTAGTCTTAGGGCAAACAGAACAAATAAGTTTGAGACAGGTTGTGGAAAATTGTGTAATTAATAAATTTATTTAAATACACTTACTCCAGAATATTCTAAATGGTTTTTCTAAGTTATCTGACCTGAAACATATTTTTAAACAATTTGATTAGTATCTATGGAACACTAGCTTTTGAGGGGATAGTAGGGTCTTTAGAAAAGCAAGTAGGAAATATTTTTGTGAAGATTTATGAATTTATGTTTTGATAGCCAGAATTTAGCATTTTTGATATATAAAAAGAACATCAAAGAGTAATTCTTTAAAAAAAAAATGAAAGAATTTGTTAGGTTGATTG